>PVIR01037717.1:0-14962 GCA_004026965.1 Petromus typicus | reverse complement strand
TGAAGAGTATCGGACTTTGGCTATGAGTGAAGAACACTCACATGCTTTTCCTAATGGTTTTACAGTCTAGTGTGTAAAGAGCAGTTTTGAGATTTACTTTCACCTGATTCTACAAAGTGAGATTTCTCTTGTCACTCATATGTGTTGCTGTGCAAATGCACTAAGTCAAAAACAGTTTTGTCAAGACATTGTCCTAACCATTATATTTTTATTTCGGTAGGTGGAATTAGTGAACATAGGAGGAACAGACATAGTAGATGGGAACCACAAACTGACCTTGGGACTACTGTGGAGTATCATTCTGCACTGGCAGGTGAGGAAATCTCCAATCGCTTCTCACTAGGAACTGAAAATGTATTGTTTGTGCAGTGCTTGCCTAGAGCTGTCGTGATGATGTACCACAGTCTCCTGAGCCTGAACAACAGAAATCAATTGTCTCACAGTTCTGGAGGCTAAAAGTCCCACGTGCAGATGGGAGGCAGGGTGGAGCCCTTTGGAGGCCCCGGGGAAGAACCTGCTCCATCCATTCCAGCTCTGCTGCTGGTTGGCTATCCTTGCTGATACTTGTGCAGGACAGAACAGCACCAGGATTTTCCTGATGTCCTCCATGCCTGTGAATCTGTGTGTCCTGATGTCCCTTTTTCATAAGGACAACAGGGTGACCTCATTCTTCTTAGAGCTGCAGGCCTGTTTCTAAGTAAGGTTGCGTTCTGTGAGTTACTGGGGAGTGGGACTTCAGCCTATGGATTTTAAGGGAGGAAGAGGCTGACAATCTGCTGTATTTTTTTTGCGCAGGGGAATAAAATGCCTTTTTAAAAATACTGAATTTAGAAAATTGATGTCATTTCAGACTTACAGAAAAGTTTCAAGAACAATTAGTTCAAAGAATTCCCAAACATCCTGCATTCATATTCCCAAAATGTTAACAGTTGTCTATATTTCTTGTGCTTATTTTGTCTAAATACTTATTTTGACTAAATACTTCCATGTGTATTTTCTAAAAACAGCATTTTTCTAAAACCTAGGAACTCTTTACATTGCTATAGTATATTAATATAAAATGTATGCTAACATTATAATTATATATTATTATATAAAATGATGTTACATACTAAAGTAATATATAATTATTAAAATCAATAAAATATCACTGGAAGAATAGTTATGTAATTATATATATCATGGAGATTTTTAAAAAATACCCTAATAATCTTTATAGAAACAAAACATTCCAAGGTTATGCCTTATATTCATCCTGTCTCTATAATCTTTAATCTAGAATAATTTGTGACACTTTATATTTCATGATATTGATTTTTTGAGGAGCACTGGGCGATTATTTTGTAGAATATACCTCCGTAGGGCTTGACTCATATCCCCTCACTTTTAGATTTAGAGTGTTTGGTGGAGATGCCACAAAAGTGATGTGGAGATTTTCTCAGTGCATCAGGGCTGGGGACACACATGGTCCATGACAGCTTTTCCCAGCAGCGTTTGCGAGACTACACTGCTATTAAGTGATGTTTTGTGGGAATACACCAGAGACTGTGTGAATATTCAGCTTTTTATCCAACTTTTATCCCTTTGTTTTAGCAGTCATTCATAATTCTTCCCTGGATCAGTTAGGATTTAAGTGCTTGGCAAGAAATCTTTTTCTAATTTTGTTATTTCTTTTGCATTTATCCATTGGCTTTCTACTTGTAAAGAAGTTTTCTTTTGTCTCCTGTCTGTCTGCCTGTCTGTCTGTCTCCATTTCTAACCATCCATCCATTTGTTTATGTACAGTGGGTGCATCATGAAGGTTGAAATAGCATTATACTATGTTAATAATGTTCTCCTTTTTAAAATTATCTTTATTGATACATTATGAATACACATGATAATTGCATTCAACATTAAGAATTTGTACCAGAATATGACATGACTTGATTCTCATTTTTTCCCTTTTCCCCCCGCCCTGCATCCCCCTGCCTCCTATATACACAATCTTTGTTAATATTCTTAATTTTTTTTGTTGAAGTGGTTCTAGATTTGGTCAGCATGAACCCCTTAAATTGGCTTTTGAGTCCTTTTGATAGGTCTATACCATTCTTTGTGACTTGCCTTAAAACATTTTAGAATAGTAATATAAAACGTTAATTCTAGGATGTCATAAGTATTGCTAATAGGAAAGATACTTTATCATTTGATTTTGTGGTTACTAAAAAGTTCTTTCTTTTTCATTTTTTTTGGAAAAGAAAAATAGGGTTTTCTTGGTGTAAATGGCTTTGCAAGTGAAAATAAGAGAATATGCCTTTTTAGGCATGAGGAATTGGGGTTCCAAGCTAGGGGCACTCTACTACTGAGGCTCATCCTCAGCCCTCTTTTAAAATTTTTTTAGAAATGTTTAGACAGGGTCTTGCTAAGTTGCCCAGACAGAATTTGAATCCTCCTGCCTCAGCTTCTCAAAGTGCTGAGATTGCAGATGTGCGCTAGAGGATAAAACACGACTTTAATGTGATTGTGAAAGTCATGTTTATTGTAATCAAACATAGTACACACATTGTTTAAGATATAAGAAACACATTCATGTATAAAAAATATAATAAAAATCACCTCTATAGCCTAGTACTCACAAACACTTAAAATTTATTTTTCCAATGTTTATAGAAAAAATTGCAAGTGCAGGAAATGTGTATTCCCTAATATGGAGTAGTCAAGGAGTGTAACGTTCCTTAATGATGGACTCAGTCCAAGTAACTGTTAGGTTACTGTGTATGTCTATGCAGGTGAAAGATGTCATGAAGGACGTCATGTCCGACCTGCAGCAGACGAACAGTGAGAAGATCCTGCTGAGCTGGGTGCGCCAGACCACGAGGCCCTACAGCCCAGTCAACGTCCTCAACTTCACCACCAGCTGGGCCGATGGGCTGGCCTTCAACGCTGTCCTCCACCGGCACAAGTGAGGCACTGTGGACATGTGCCTCTTAGAAGAGGCTGTTGGACATATACCTCTCCACTCTGCTGCTTTTCTGCTCCTCTCCCAAAACATTAAGATAGGAAACTCCACGTAGAAAACTACTCATGATTGTTTATTGCTTTAGGGTCTAAATGCCACAGGGCAGAGCTTATGAATTTGTCTACATATTTATGATAACATTGTAAAAATAACTCACATAATTCAGTCTCACTCATTCAACATTAGCCATTAATATATACAGAGAAGTGTGTTAGCTTTTGTTCTTGCAGCAAAAGACTGCAGAGTGCAATCCAATTAAAAATAGCCACACAATTTTTCTTGTGAACCAGTAAAAAGATTCTAAAGGCCCAAGGATATCCAGTGAAAAACCAGGCTGAAATATGTTGCAAAAAGAAATTAGAGCCCTGAGGCTATATTAACAGTATGTAGTACTTTAAATAAATACAGTAACATAATAATATGCACAACCACATATAATTGCCAATATTTGATTATTTTTGTTGTAAAGGAACACTAGTTTCATATGGTTCATCTTAATAGAATAAAGATTCTGAAATAGCTCCATTATGGAGAATAATATAGTTTAAAAAAAACTGTGCTGATATTGCAGATTAATAGACTGTATGGAGCAGCTGGTTATCCATATGTAAATAAGGGCCTTGGATTGCTACCTCACATACTCAAAAATGATTTCTGTGTGGATCAAGGATTTAAAAATATCAGTGGAAAAATTTGTTATGTATTATTGCTATTTTAAATCAATAATTTTCTCAAGTTTCATTTCCTGTATGTTCTTGGCTGGTGTATAAAAGTGCACTAGACTTTTTTTGTCTGTTTTACACCTGAAAATACTAAATTCTGTATATCGTGGAAGAGATTTTGTTCTCCCTTTCTTCCCTCCTTCCTCCTTTCCCACTTCTCCTTCCCCACTTCCTCCTCCTTTTGGTACAGCTTTGTGCTTTGTTCTGTAATACAGGGTTGATTTGAATTGGTGATAGTGAGCAGAATGTTTTGTTCTTAAAAACAAAGGTGGTGCTTTTAATGTTTTACCATAAGAATGATATTTCCTGTAGGTTTTAAAATACAGTTTTATGAGGTTGAAAACCTTTCTTCCATCTTCTTTTACAGTTTAAGGTGGTTGCCCTCAGTTCCCAGGTGGTTGAGAGTTTTATCAGAAAACTGTTGTATTTAATCAAAATATCTTCCACCCATAAATTGATTGAAAAAATATATGTGCTAGATACCAAGTGTACAGCAGAGAACAAAATAAGCAAAAATTTTCAGTCCTCTTGGAGTTCTGTTCCAAAGAGGGACACAGATGATAATTTAAAACAAAGGATATGTAAACTGTAAAGTATGTAGAAATAGTAAACATAGTGTGAAGACAAGTACATTAGGGTAAGGAAGGAGGAGATTCCTGGCTTTTAGCAGAGCAATGGCTGCCATGAGCTGAGTCGGGGAATAGTGGGCGATGAAGTCAGGGAGGAACAGGGCTGCCTAGGTTCATGAATTTAATTTTTTCCATGATTCTATTCGAAAATCGAGTTGGATGAGAACGGGATCAAATTCAGGGGTTAGGTTCTCTGTTGACCTTATGGAGACCTTTGATTCAGTTCTTGTCCAATTTGGTTTGTGACTAGAATTATAGAAAGAATTTAGTTAGTGAACTGAGGTACCACTGAACTAGGGGAAAGTAGGTAGGGAGGTGGTTCTAAGATACTACCAGAACTAACAGAGGGCAAAGAGCAATCAACTGTTGGGTTATTAAAGGACCAATGATGTCTAAATAATAGGATTAAAAGAAAAGATAGACAGTGGTAGTATGGAAAGGGACAATTGTAGAGAAATCTCCAGGTCTTTATTTTGGGAATATCTTCTGGACTAATTAGAACTGAAAGTTCCATTTGGTTCACTTAGTTGGAGAATTTTGTCCATTAATGTTGATTGTGATAGTGATATATTTAAATTTATTTTTACCTCACAGTTTGGGGTTCTTATTTATTTTATCTTTAAAAAGTTATTTTTCTTTATTATTTTCTTTTGTATTGGTGGGTTTCCCCAACCTCCTTTTATATTCTACAACGTGGCAAATGCTATATACTTGAATCTTTTAGTGGTTACTCTAGAAATCTTAACAGAAGTATTTAACACAAGAACCTTAGAATGTGTTGCCCGTTATTTTTATACTTGTAATGTATCTTCAAATGCAATACAATATTTGACAAAATTTTGGGATATAAAAGATTTAACTTTTAGAGAAAGTTGAGAATTAAACACTCAGAGGAAATTGTCTTAGATATTAACAATGTTTACTTTGTTTCCACTATGTCTTTATCTTCCTTTGATTTTATTGTCATGGTGATTTCAGACCTGATCTCTTCAGCTGGGATAGAGTTGTCAAAATGTCCCCAGTTGAGAGACTCGAGCATGCCTTCAACAAAGCTCAGACTTATTTGGGAATTGAAAAGCTGTTAGATCCTGAAGGTACTGTTCATGATTTATTTTCAGTCTTGACTTTGTGAGACAGTTTTGAGCTTTGTTTTTTTCTTTTTAGAATGAATTATGAGAAATGAGGACTCTTGAAGTATAGATATAAGCCATTTTATTAAAGACAGATTAGTAGTACTTTTGTTGTTGTTTTTGTTTTTTTCTTTTTCTTTTTTTTTGAGACAAAGTCTTGCTTTTGTAGGTGAGGCTGGCCCTGAGCTCAGCCTTAAATTTACAGGAATCTTCCTGCCTCTGCCTCTCAAGTGCTGGGATTCCAGGTGTGAGCTACCACACCCAGCACTGTGGTATATGGTTCTCATTGCTGGTGGGTGTGAGTCTCCACGCCCAGCATTGTTGTAGGTGGTTACTGGGGGTTGATCCCTGGCTTTTGCACTTGCAAGGCAGGTGCCAGAACCACTGAGCTAAATCACTGGCCTTAGTAGTACTTTTGTATCAACAATCTGGAATATCCTTTAAGCATAAATTTAATTATTTCATTGATAATAACTAATCTATATCAAGGAAGATTAAGGTTTTAAAAATTATGTTAAAAATTAGTATTTGGTTTGGTTTATATAAGAATGCACTGGATGTGATCTTGCCTATCATGGGAAGCCTTTACAAAGATTATTGGATTGAACTCTAGACTGTTTTCATAGTATACATGAATCTGAATTACAATTTTCAGTGGTAACTTGTTAGCTTAATTTTGAAGATTCTGGGAAAGCTTTTAGAGAAGATTTTTAAGAAGTTGGAGAATGCATGATAATAAGTCGTGCCCTTCACTCTTGGCTCACATATTGTTGATAAGAAATGACAGTGTACTGAGATAGGGTATGTGTGGCAAATATTATATATTAAGTATTTTTTATGGCTACTGAGGGGAGTTATTTTTTACCAAATATCGAGCAGTTCACATATTTTGGACATCTAATTGAAGCCAGCTCTCACTCTATTTCACTTTCAGATGTTGCTGTTCAGATCCCTGACAAGAAATCCATTATTATGTACTTAACATCTTTGTTTGAGGTGCTACCTCAGCAGGTCACAATAGATGCCATCCGGGAGGTGGAGACGCTTCCCCGGAAATATAAGAAGGAATGTGAAGAGGAAGAAATTAATATACAGGTACTGCACATTTATTACTAGAATGTTTGACTTGGCACTTTTGGACTCTCGTGGATACCAGTCACCACCCATTTTCAGAAGGATTTTTGATTGGGAATATCTTGGGTTCTTATCTTATGTTATGGTGAATTCAGTTTTCAGTTTACACACTGTCACTTGTATATAATGGCAAACATAACTCTGCTGACGAAAGAGATTGTGTTTAACTACCTGCTCTTTGACAGAGCTTTCCATCCATGACTCTCCTGGGAGGCTCCTGGCCAGCCTTGCTTGCTAGGAGCTTGGTAAATAATTCCTGCCTTTCTCTTTTGCTATCTCCTTGTTGGAAATGTCTTCATGCATTTTCTTTAGTACCTCTGAGCATCTGCGTGTTGATTGTAGCTTTCCTACCTCACCTCCAGATACTGGTGCCTGTTTACTTGAACCTGGCTGGTTACCGGCCCGCCTAGTTCCTGTCTGTTGTTCCAGTGGACAGGTTGCTCCCAAGTGCTCTTCGGGGTTCCGTCAGCTTTTGCAGTTTCAAGATTTTAGGTCTAGAAATTAACTCTCTTTCTTTTTTCTGTCTTGGCACCATCCGTCCTCAACTCTGTGCTCATTGATTCATCTTAAATCCAGTATTTCATTTTCTGGATTCATTTGATTCTTGCTCCAAAATGCTCCTGTGTTTTCTAGCCTTTATATTAATTAAAGACTTTTTCTTCACTTTAGATTGCAAGATGCAGCCTGCCTTTTTACTGTGTAGTGGACCCCCCATTCTTGAACATGCATCTTCCTCTCTGCAAAATGCCTCACCCACTCTCAGTACACTGAGCTTCCCATTTTTTCCTCACTGAAATGGACTCTTTTAGAGAAGTCTCCTCCTGTTAATCTGTCAGAATCCAATCCTACACACACATTCTCTCTGTTTCTTACGATTGCTGTCTTTTTGTAAATTAATATAAGAATTTAAAATTATGTCTTAAGAGCATTGAGGAGGCAGTGAAAGACTTCATGCAGGGAAGCCCTTTCAAGAAATCTTGGCTGCTGTCTGAGAAACGAGTTGCAGAGTTGGGAGTCTGGGTAGCAAATATTAGCAAGCTGTTGTAGTGCAGAGAAGAGACTCAGGCGGTCTGGAGATTGAAGGGTCTCAGTGGATTAAAACTCAATTTTGAAGGTGAGAATCACTTACATATTAAATGTGGACAATGAGTAAAAGAAACTCAAGTTGGCTCCCTGCTTTTTAGCTGGAGAACTTAGGTTTATGCAGACAGAGGAAAAACAAGTTTTAGAAAATAGGGAAGGTTCAGTGGTAGAAGGAGTTTGATGTCCCTGGGAGGCACTGAAGTGGAGATATTAAAAGTAATTGAATGTAGGAGTCTGGAATTCTGAAGAGAATTACCACAACTAAAATGGTAAAATGTCTGGGAGCTATAGATGGCTGTTTAAATCCAGTGGAATTAGGTGTGATTACTCAGGCAAACTATCCTGAGAGAAGAGAAGAAAGAAGACTTAATTTTGAGGATGTTCGTTACCTACAGTTGGCAGCTGCTACTGGACTGGAAGGGAACCATATTTCGCTTTGGAAGATGGGAAGTAGCTAACTACATGGAAAGATCTGGAGAGTTCAAGTGACCAATGTGGGCTGGTCAGTTCTTTGGGTTTGTTTGGAACATTCTTTTTTTTTTTGTTAGGTTTTTTGAGACAGGGTCTTGCTTTGTGGTTCAGGCTGGCCCTGAGCTCAGCCTCAAACTCACATCACAATCCTCCTGCCTCTGCCTCCCGAGTGCTGGGATGACAGGCGTGAGCCACCACGCCCGGCACTGTGGTATGTGGTACTGGTTGCTGCTGGGTGTGAGTCTCCACACCCAGTATTGTTATGTGGTTACCAGGGAATCGAACCCGGGCCCTTGCACTTGCAAGACAGGCGCCGGAACCACTGAGCTAACTCCCCGGCCCTGGAACATTCTTAATGTGTGTTATTGTAGCATCATTATGATCAAAAATCTTTTGGTTGATTGGCTAATTATATGTTCACTCTAAAGGTGATACTAGAAAAGTGGATATGTCAGTTTTCCAGTAGAGTTTGGGGGAAATATCAAGTCAGAGTAAAAGGGAGGGTTAATAAAGTGTAGCTGTTAAATACAAATATAACTTTTGTTTGTTCCTTCGTGTACATTTGAAACTTTCTGCATAGAGATTATAGAGTTGATGACAGGAGACAGACCGTAGGCGAGTTTTTTTTTTTTTTTTTTTTTTAACTTTTCTTTTTTAGTATTGGGAATCAAACCCAAGGCCTGGAGAATGTTAGGCAGGTGCTGCGCTGCTGAGCTACATTCCTGGCCCTTTAGGCAGGTTTTCAAGAAAACTCTGAACAGGATTAGAAACCCAGGAGAGACAATGACAAGATTATAATATAGGTTATAAGATTCTGAAGTACATACAGAAAAACAGTTGCTTTGGAAGAGCTTGACATAAATTTATTTCATGAACCTGAAAAAGAGAAAGAAAAAGAGATAAAGGTAGAGATTGAGAGAGAGAGAGAGAGCTAGAAATCTGTTAGTAAAAGAAGAGCTAGTCCCCCCAAAACTAGGGCTATGTGTGTGGCTGGTTCTCATTGTCCAAGATGAAGCGTTAACATACAGTTCAGTAAATGCATTTAAATCAGCGGGGGTGTCAAAGCTGAATTCCAGCCTCTCTCTTTTTTTGTAAAATACACCCATTGTTTGAGTTTCATCATGTTTCAGCTCCTCTGTGAAACTTTCCTTACCACTCTATCCCTTGGTGCACTCAAATAGTGACGCTGGATGGGACAGTGGCATTTACGACTTCGTACATAACCATTTATTTTTGCTTAGAAGTGATTCATGTGGGTTATTTCTCTCCCCTCAACTATACCAGAATTGCCATGAGCCAAGACTCATGAGTGAATGTCACTTTTGTGTCTTTTTCTGTCCCCGCGTAGTACATGAATGCTTCTTGACTAAAAGTAGCTTTGCCCGCCTCAGTCTTGAGGGTCAGGCTGATGCCTGAGATGGTACACTGGGGTGCCTGTCTTTATTGAGAGCCTTGTGTTTTCCTGACACTTGTGGGATTCTCTTGGCTTTGTATTCAGAGCACAGCAGTGGTGGAGGAGCGTGAGAGTCCGAGAGCTGACACCCCCAGCACTGTCACCGAGGTCGACATGGATCTGGACAGCTACCAGATAGCACTGGAGGAGGTGCTGACCTGGTTGCTGTCTGCCGAGGACACTTTCCAGGAACAGGATGACATTTCCGACGATGTTGAAGAAGTCAAAGAGCAGTTTTCCACCCATGAAGTAAGTGTCTATCATTGTGGGGTGCATCTATGTGCTAGGCCCGCCCCGATGGTTGTTATTTTCTGAGTTGTGTTCCACTGAAAGGTCATGGCATATTTTAGGACTTGTGATATTTAAATAGGGCTTTGTTAGACAACGGGTGAGTGACTAATTGTGTGTAAGAAGCAGATTTGGCTTTCAGCCTTTGGGTAACTTGTGTACTTTGTAGAGTTAAAATGAATAAAAATTAAATGCAGAGTTCTTGCTTATGGAATGTGTTGCTATAGTTAAACATGAAATGATTAATCAGTATGCCAGATCTTTTGGTTTTGAGTGTCCCTTTGGAAGTGATTACTTGTACCTAAGTGAGTAAGCAATTGTCACACCCACTGTTCCTGTGACACGTTTTGCAGCAGGAACTTCTGTTTTGAGGACATGTAATATTGGAGTGTGGTGATTTTGCCTACAGATGTAGAGGTGTGTGAAGGGAAAGGTTTTATTTGCTGTTTTGGATTGAAAAGAATAGAAATTATAATATTCCTAAAACAATTCCTTTTGAATGAGTGTGGTATATTTTTTACTATATTTCTCTCAATTCCATGTTCACTACCTATTAGTAGATTAATCAGTATTTGCTTTAAAAAAAAAGCAGTTATTATGAGATGTGATTTTACTCTGAGTTATGCCAGGTGCTTGTTCCCTGTTTCCAGAGCTTAAAACATCGCAGCAGCATCTGTCTTATCTGCACTCTGCTAGGCTACCTTTCTTTGCTGCACTGGCATTTGGGTTACGTGCTAGCACATTATAAAGGTTTGCTTCATCCCTGAGTGGCTCACTAGTCACAATGCTGTACCGTGGCAGGCTTTCATGATGGAGCTGACCGCACATCAGAGCAACGTGGGGAGCGTCCTCCAGGTGGGCAACCAGCTGATCACACAGGGCACTCTGTCGGATGAGGAGGAGTTCGAGGTTCAGGAGCAGATGACGCTGCTGAATGCCCGATGGGAGGCTCTGAGGGTGGAGAGCATGGAGCGGCAGTCCCGGTGAGTGGGCGCCGGGAGAGCCGCGCCGTATTCCACAGGCCGTGCTGCATGGCTGGGCTCAAGTACAAATCTGCCTGTCTGTGAGAAAGAGATCAGGACGGAAGTAGCTTTGGGATGTTCTCACTTTTCTGTGTGTAAAGTTGTCAGAATTTTGCATCATCTGCATTGGTGTTTTAGCTAAGTCCAAAGGTAAAAGTCAATATGTGGAAATGGAAGAAAAAATGTTCCATGTGACCAAGTATTTATTTGCTATAGTATTAAAATGGTGAATCATTAACTGGGTATGACAGGAATATTTGAGATGGAGTTCCACTTCTGTTTTGTAACCTATTTTTAAAAGCAGTCTTTTCCCATGTTCCACTGTACTTTTTTGGATGTGTATTATATGTTGTGTTCGATTGGTATTTCTGCCTACTTAATAAGCAAGCATTCTTGATTGAAGAAATAATGATTGTGATGTGATCCAAAGGTGCTATTATTATTATTTATTGTTTGACTGCATTTGAAAGACTCCGTTTAGGAAGAAAGTGAAGCCTGTTTTCTGTATTTAAAGATGAAATGCTGTTATAACTGGCTAGACACAGGTGTGCTTCCTTGCCCCATTTCCCTGGTTCCTGAGGTGGGGGAAGGAGCTGGTGGCAATGAGGATGTGTCCCCTGCCAGGCTGCATGATGTCCTGATGGAACTGCAGAAGAAGCAGCTGCAGCAGCTGTCGGCCTGGCTGACCTGCACGGAAGAGCGCATCCAGAAGATGGAAGCCTGTCCCCCGGATGACAGCTTAGAGTCCCTGCAGAAGCTCCTCGAGGAACATAAAGTAATTCCATCTGTTTCTTTCCTACCTTATCAAATATGAAAGAGCAGCACTTAGCATTCTCGGGGACTGATGGCTTCTCTTGTTAGTGTGGCACTGGGATACATCTTCCATGTCATCTTTTATTTAGCTTATAGGGTAGACATCATGAGCCTGTGACTTTCCCAAACCAGAGAGGAAAGTGCAGGTCCAACTCTGTACAAATTTCTAGTAAATTTGTGACCAACTTAAACTCTCCACCAAGTTTGTTCTTTACCTGGTATCTGATGCCTTTCTGAACTAAAGGGAAAACAATAGATTTCCTTAAGCATCTGTTTCTTCACCCATACCTTGCATTAACACCACTACTAGATAAATTTTCTTAGATACAATAAGAGAAGGGAGTGCTTAATATCCTCTCTGTAAGTTGAGGAATTGTGCTGATCAATAAAACATCTAGAGACCTGATTAGTAAAGCTTTAGAGATACATTTAACCCTACTTAGGAAGCTTTTGATGACACTTTTAATAGTGTGTAAACAAGTAACATCTATACATCTACTCAATGATTATGTGTTTCCTAGGGAAGAGGGGAGGGTAGAGGAGGTCCATGTGTCCTTTACTGCTTCCTGGTAACTAAAGAGAATGGCTTCTGAGTGTCAGGTGACTTTCTAGTTCTCTCTCCTTATGTCATACTCCACTAGATAAAATGACCCCTGACTCTGTCCGTGTAAGTTCTGGACTTATCAGTTCTATATTTTGGTCTTGAGGTTTTTTTGTTTTTTTTTTTTGGTAGTATCAGGGATCAAAATTAGGAACATGTGCTTGCCAGGCAGGCAGCAGCACCACTGAGCTACAACCCCAGCCCCCTGCATTTTGGTCTTAATTCCTTGGATAGCTTTTCAGCTCTTTTATTTTATTTATTTTTTTCTTTTGGCCAGAATTTACAGTAAAAGTGATGATGTCCTGTTTGCAATCTGTTTGTAACATTGCATTTTCAAACTGCTCTGGTTTATAATGAAATATAAATATTTGCAAAAAGCACATAAGTAGAACACTTAGGTTAACCTAAGTAGAGCACTTAGATTAATGATTGCAAATTTAAATATGATCCTTTATGATGTATCCTTAACGACTATTGACAACAGAATAGATTTCAAGTAGGTACATGTGAAAGAGTAGAGATAATAGCTTCTCTTAATTCTTTCTCTAGAGTTTACAAAATGATCTTGAGGCTGAGCAGATGAAGGTAAACTCCTTAACTCACATGGTGGTGATCGTAGATGAGAATAGCGGCGAGAGTGCTACAGCCGTTTTGGAAGATCAGCTACAGGTAAGGACCCTGTGCAGTGACAGATCTGCCCGGGGAAGACTGTGGCCCAGGACCCAGTTATGGGCATTCCCGTGCTTTATGTCTTGTCTCGTTCTGTCTCACTGTTCAGAACACCTGAGACAGACTTCTTTGTGTCCATGTTTGCAGTTCCTGAAGTTTATAGTCCTTGTGCGGAGTTGGTTCATGTACGTAACACATCTTAACTCCTTTTATTCTTTTTAAAATTGAAATCTTTATTGGTACATTACATATACACATCATGATTGCATTCAACAATGAGAATTTGTACCAGTATATGACACAACTTAATTCTCATTTTTTCCCATAGCCCTACCCACCCTACCACTCTCACCCCCTATATACATAAACTTTATTTCCTTGCTTTTTTGTTATAATCTCATTATTTTTCTCCCTTCACCCTATTTCACTTTGAGTATTTTTTATTTCACAATATATAACATACATTCTAGAACTCATTTACATCTTTATTTTGTCATACCAGAGAAAAGATATGATATTTACACATCTGTGACCTATTTATTTCACTTATGAGGATGTCCTCAAGTTACATCCATTTAAGTATAAATAATTCAGATTTACTGCTTTTTATGGTAGAGTAATACTCCATTGTGTAGAAGAACCACAGCTTTTTTATCCAGCCTCCAGTTGATGGACATTTGGGTTGTTTCCAAGGTATAGCAATCACAAACTGAGCTGCTATAAACATGGGTGCACATATGTCACTGTGATATGAATTTTTTCATTCTTTTGTGTATATACCTAGCAGAGCAATGGCTGGGTCAAATGGGACCTCCAATCCTAGCTTTTTGAGAAATTTCAAAACTGTCCTCCACAGGGGGTTGTACGAGTCTACATTCCCACCAACAGTGGAGAAGGATTCCTTAACTCCTTTTTTATCCTCTTCCTTTCTCCAGTCCCCCCCATTTCTTGATTCTCTTCCCATTTGAAATAGATCTATCACCCTACTTCCTAGTTACTTTTATTTTGTGCTTCATTCATAAGTTGGGATTCTCTTAGAGAAGAAACCATGTGATATCTAAGCTTGTGCATCTGATTCATTTTGCTTAACATGATGGTCTTAAGGTGCATTCGTTTTCCTATGAATGACTCAAGCTTTTCTTTCTTTATGACTTCCGTATAAGGAAAAGAGGTTTATTGAGCTCACTAGTTTGGAAGCCACAAGTCCAGCTGTCATGGTGGAGCTTCTGTGAGGGTCCTTGTGGGCAGTGTGCCATCCTGGGGAGCACATGTGCATCTCTGCCTGTGTGGTCTCTGCTCTCCTTACAAGGCTAGAATCGGTTCCTGCTGGCTTCACCCTAATGACATAATCTAATGTAGCCACTTGCCAGAGGCCCTGCCTGTAAACACTACAGTTGATTGTCTGTTCTCTAAATAACATGACTGTGAAGCTTTAAAGATCAAACTTGTGCATGAATTTTGGGAAGGACGACACATAACACTTACCTTTGTTTTGCCCAAGTTGGGGTTCCCGCTGGGGCATGCGGGTGATAGGATACCCAGGGATTGACTCCTTCACTTCCGCCCTTGGGGTGAATGGGCAGCTGGTTGCTGAGCTCCCTTGAGTATAAGGTTGACATGATTTGAAAGTGCAGGAAGTGATCTCAACAAGTGGGCCAGAGCCTTTCCGGCTCTGAAACTGTTGAAGAATTTGTGTAAGTGTAGATTCCAGTTCCAAGCAGACCTGAATGAGTATGTGCCTGTGTGTAGGGGAAGGTTGGGGTGAACAGAGAATGCATGAAGTGTAAAATAAAAGTGTCTGCAGATACCCGACTTTGAAAGTTTCTGCTGTTTAGCATTTAATATCCCTGTGTCTTCGGGAGATCCATATGTGAATCTCAACATTTGTAGGTCAGCAAATTGCTTCTTTTGCACAAAACCATAGCATGTCTTTACAGCCTTTATAGAAT
>PVIR01037716.1:0-14961 GCA_004026965.1 Petromus typicus | reverse complement strand
TGTGTGTGTGTGTGTGTGTGTGTGTGTGTGTGTGTGTGTGTGTGTTACTGGGATTTGAATGCAGGCCTTTTACACTGAACTACATTCTCAGTCCTCTTTTCTCTCTCTTTTTCTGTAACAGGGTCTGACTGAGTCACCATGCTCAGGCTGGGCTCAAATTTTCGATCTTGCCTCAGCCTCCCAGAGTGCTGAAATTCTAGGCATATGTTGCCATATCCAACTCCTAGCCTTAAAAAAAAAAAAAAAAAGATTTAGGTTGAGACAGGGTCTTGCTAAGTTACCCAGGCTTGCCTGGAAATCTTGATCCTCTTGCCTTAGACTTTGAAGCAGCTGGTATTACCAGCGTGTCCCCCTACAAATGGCTAGTTTTTATATTTTTAATGGAGGAGAGGCTCACAATGACAAAGGTGGCAAGGGCCCACAAAAACCACGCAGTAGCTCTGATCACTTAGTCCATATCAGCCTCGTTATTTCCACACCCTTCCATGCAGTCATCAGGAAGGTCCGTGAACCAAAATGCCCACCAGTCTCTCATCCTCAACATTCTGGTACAAGACACAGTGGAGGTTTGGGCACAAAAATAACCAGAACCGTGAGGTTAAACTAAAACTCCCCCAGAGCAGAATTAAGTAGATGAAACTGTACTTAGCGGGGAGCAGAACTTCTTCCTTTAATTGTCCACACAAATAACCATTTTCACACTGGAAAGATACAAAGCAAAAACTCTAGACAATAGTGTAGCATTTCCCCCTTTTATTGGGAATGATTACCCCCTCGTTCTATATGAAAAGGTTTTTGTGAAATGTGAACAAGCCCTTTCAAATCTCTGGCCCTTCTTTTCAAATTAGAGTTATAAATAAATAAGTACAATTTGCAAACCATTTGATTACATCCTTGTACTTTACCCAGATTCCCTAAGGAGGCACTTATACCAATTTTTACATCATTAAATATTTAAATGAAAACTCACTGAAGTGGATCATGGGACAAAAAGGCATTTATTAAGCACTTATTTGGGCACAATGCAACACCAGGCTTTAGACTTGGGGAGCAAATGGAACATGTGCTTCCTGCAGCCCAACAGCAAACAGTAGGAAGGAAGAGAATGTTAGTTTCAAGGCAGGAAGACAATGCAGAGTCTCTTAACTTTACTTGGAGTCCTTTATTCAGCAGCCATAAATATACAGACTGCCATTGAGAACCAGGATATAAGTAGAAACAAACAAGACCCACAAAAGTCAAGTCTGAGCCCACAGCTTAGCCAGTGAAGCAATGTGGAAAAGTTACTGCGTTCGAATCACCTTGAATAACATTACTACAAAACAAAATAACCACATTCACTTTGTCTCTGAAAACTGGTAATTTTTCAACACATTTTATCAAAATTTTCATTGGCAAACATTTATTTAGCATGGCATTGTGTCAAGAGAGTATAAAACAGGCCCAATCTCCAGGAGTTTGCCTTGAAAATACTCTCACGGGGTGATTACCTTGAACAGAAAGAAAACATATGTAAAGTTGGGGCCAATGAGAGGATGGTTGCTGAAAAGATTAATATTAAAAAAATAGAATATGTCAGATATTCATATCACTATGCCAGAGTCAAATTGGCCAACACCCTTAATTAATCCCTTTGATCAAAGCACTTGGGTGATTTTTGTAGCTCCTAGAGATGGAATAAAACCATATGTACAATGAAAAAAAAGTAGCCAAGTACTTTGCATCAGGATAATGTCTCAGAAAGTAGACATATGCCTTCCATGGCAGGCTCAAGGGTGTAAAAGGGTAAATTCCTTTGAAAGACTTTTCTTTAAAAAGAGAGCCCCAAGTCCCTGCTCATTCAGGGTTACCTAAGGAAGCGTTTCCCAGAGTTCGGCCATCTAAGCCCTCAGAGGCCCCTGCAGCCATGGTCTAAGGGGGCTAAGCTACTTCTCCAGCTGGCAGCAGATCCTGGGATTATCCACATGGGGCTGAATGACAAGGAAGTGGCCCCAGTGCAAGTCCACATGAGAGGAGAGGGAATCCTCCAGTGAAAATGTCAGTGTGGAGCCAACGGGAGCAAAAAGCAGATGGCATGCTCAAGAGAACTTAGCAAAGGAAATATTTACTGAGGAGTGGGCAGAGTTCAGTGAAGCACACACAGTGATGAACTTGGGAACTAGCCCTCATGAGAAGATTTACCGCTCACGGGCCTAAGAAGACAAAGGAGGCAATGCCGCTACCGGAGCCTCATGAGAGTGGGTACATGGAAAAGGAGGTGCTGGATGGCAGTGAGGCTGGAGAGGCAAGTCTGGGGCCCAGACCAGGATGAGAAGACTAGACATTACACCTAGAAGGAGAAATGGAGAGAAAAGCTCAACACACAGGCTGGAGCTCTTGCTATGGGCCTTAAGAGAGAAGGAATACTCCTGGTATAGAAAAGGGAGGCAACCATGCAAACATTTTTCAGCACGGAAACAATATATGCAAAGTACATTTTCTCAAGTCAAGTTATAACATTCAAGAGGCTTATAGGAATGGGTTTCCCCATCTCAGCACAGTGGGTGAGGTAATTCTTCGTTTGGGTTGTTCTCTCCAGGGTGTTTAGCAGCATCCCTCGCCTCTGTCTACTACATGCCATAGCGGCCCAGTCTCAGTCGTGAGGATTAAAAATGCCCCCACACCCAGCCAAACATCCCCCGGGGAGCATAGAACTGCCGTGGCTGAGATCTGCTGGGACATAAGGAAGACCAT
This sequence comes from Petromus typicus, assembly GCA_004026965.1. Lineage (NCBI taxonomy): Eukaryota > Metazoa > Chordata > Mammalia > Rodentia > Petromuridae > Petromus > Petromus typicus. The sequence goes on along the minus strand of PVIR01037716.1, from coordinate 12,228 downwards.
GGTCATAAACTGTTAAAGTAGACACAGGGCAGTGTGTGCAAACACGGCCCTGGGACAGAGAGCCTGGGAGGTGACAACAATGCCCAGACTCCGGGGGTAAACAGCAGACAGGCTGTGATGGGTGCATGGGGGAGGCATTGCGGGAGGTTCCAGGGTGCACAGGAAAATGGGACAGAAGACCTGTCTGCTGGCAGCAGCAGCAGTGTCCGAGGCCCGCCCAGGTGGACAAGATGTGTCCTCTGTGGACTTGTTTGAAATGAGTCCAGGATGCTTTAGGACAGGAGCTGCAGCTCTGAGTCAGCTCCGCAGGGAGAGCTGGAAAACTTCCACCTCAGGGGGACAGGACACTCATACAGGGAAGGTAGAGAAAACCAAGAACTGAGATTTGGGATTTTTTTTTTTCTTTTGGGGGGGTGAGAGAGGAAAGGAATGTTGTGCATATTTAGAAGATGAATAATGAGGCATATAAATAGAAGGTTCTGGAGGCAGGAAAACCAGGCAGCTTTCTGAGAGATGACAGTGGCTGAAGTCCAGCTCCTGTCCCACTCGTTGGGCCATATGCCCAAGGGGTCAGTGGTAATGAAGGTGCCTGCAGACTGGGGCGATCCCAAGGAGGCTGTGAGCAGCAGAAGACACCGCATCAAGGGAGGAGCCATGTCTACACCCCCCACCCCTCTGTACAGTGATGAGTATTCTCCCTTCCTGAGCACTCAGGTGCTTAAAGAAGAATGGTTGGGTGGGCATTTAAGTATGTGCAACAAATGCTCAGTGCTCCCTAAGTAGGTGCCCGTGGGTGCTCTGCTCCCTGAAGGGTCTGGAGAAAAGTCTACAAATGAAGTTGCAGGAAGAGAAAGGGACCCCAGACCATGAGGACCCTGCACCCATGGTCTCTGTGCCCATCGTCTCTGAACTCTCTGAAAGGAGATGATGGATCTCCCTGTCATTTTCCTTCCCAGGGAGGCATGTATGACAAGCTGAATTCCAAGACAGTCTGCCAGATTTCCACACCTTGGGGAGGTGCCCTAGACTATCTCACCCCTTTTGAACATGGCTGAGACCTATTAATGAGATGGCAGAGCATACCTGTGCTTAACTTCATATGGCAAAAGGAAACCTTCAGATGTCAGTGAGGTCTCTGATGGTTGGCTTTTGAGTTACTCAAAAGGGAGATCATCCTTGGTGGGCCTGACCTAATCAGGCAAAACTTTCAACCACACATCAGCATGGCAGACACCTCTGCTGGCCTGGAAGAAAGCAAACAGTCACATTATGATTTCCAGTGAGAAAGCCACGTGACTAGGACTTGGAGGTGGTTTCTGAGGGCTGAGAGCAGTCCCTAGCCAACAGCTGGCAAGGAAACAGGCTCCTCAGCTGGGTGTGAGGATGCACTCCTGTAATCCCAGCTATTTCAAAGGCTGAGGCAGGAGGATCCTAAGTTTGAGGCCACCTTGGACAACATAGTGAGGTTCTATCTCAAAATAAAAATGGAAAAGGGTTGGGGAAGTGAATGGAAAGAAAGAGAAGAGAAGGAAGGGGAAAAAAAAAAACCACAAACCAGTTTTACAACTGTGAAGAACTGAATTCCACCAACAGCCAGCGGACCTGGGAGAAGACCCTGAGCCTTAGGTAAGACTGCAGAGAGATGGCACTGGAATTTCAGCTCAGCGAGACCTTGAGCAGTGGCCCCGGGTGGCCTTTGCCCTGACTCCTGCCCATAGAAACAGAGTTGATGACTCTGTGTTGTTTTCAGCTCCTAAGTTTCAAATAATTTGTTCTGCAGTGAAAGAAACTGAATCCATATGTGAAGGGAGTTTGTGCATGTTGGAGGTCCTGGCCCCATAGATCTGGGGAAGATGGAGAATCTACCTCCTGAGTGCATAGCTAGTATCAGATAGTTGGTATTTATAATGAAACTGAAATGGTGGTGGTAGTAAAGCTAGTCTGGAATTTCTGCTCTCTATTTGACCAAATAGAGCTTTACCCTCCAAGATACTAAATGAGCAAAGGTGATTGCACGCAGAAATATCACTTCTCAGGAGGGCCTCTTGGAGAGGGGAAAAAGCAAAGAAGTGGAAAGAGAAAAAGACATGGAGAATATTGTGCAGTAAATAAATATTAGTGGTGTGCATTATATGCACAGCCATGCTCTGGGCTCCAGAAATACAGCAGTAGATAAAATTTCATTCCTGTAAGAGAATACAGACAAATGTTTTCTGGTGCATACTATGTAATGCTAATTTCTATGGCCTCCAAAGCCTCCTGAGGTCATGGGTGGGCTTTTAGGAGAGGGATGGAGGGTGTGTGATGCTCGGATTAAGGGTGTGGAGCTGAGGTTAAGTGCATGATTACCAAATTAGTCCACTGGTTGGTTTAACAAAGATCTAGGTGTGGATCACTGGGAGGGCCGTCCTGGGTGTGGGTGGCACCATTTGAAGGGTTTATAGTCTTTTAGGGGCTAAAGGGGAGAAGCAGGACCTGCTACTGCTGCTGCTGCTGTTTACTCTTTGCAGTCTCCGGCCTACTTGGCCATGCCTACTCCTCCTCTGTGATGCCCCTGTGCCATGAAACCTTGCTTTGGACCAAGCTGAAGATGGGTTGAAACCTCTACAAATTATGAGCTGAAATAAACCTTTCCTCCTTTAACTTTGAGTTTTAAGTATTTTGTGTCAGCAAAAGTAACTAACATAATCGTGAAGCAAGAGAAAGCTTGGAAGGAATGCTGGGGTTTACTTTTAAATAAAATGGCCAGAGAAAACTTCCTCAGAGCACAACACCTGAACCCAAACCTGAAGCTGCTAAGGAGTGAATCTTATTCTACCTGAGGAGACAGGGAGAGGAAGAGGAAGAGGAAACAGGAAGAGGAAATGCATGTGCTGAGGTTCTGCAGCAGGAGACGTCTTGGCCTCTCTGAGGAATAGGAAGATGACCACTGTGGCTGGAGGGAAGCGAAGATGCAAAGGAGGAAATGATGACTCTAGAGTTTAGGAGCCTTGTGGCCCAGAGTGTTTTACTCTGCCTTAGGGGGAGACATCGAGGATTCTGAACCAGGAAGCCACACCTCCAGTCTTAAATTTTCAAAGAACAGCCTGGCAACTGTACTATGACTGGGACACTGAAGAGCAAGGACAGAAACAGACAGGTGGATTAGGATAGATTAGGTGGATAACAGACCATGGCAGTGATCCAGGTGTGAGATGTGGTGTACTCAGAGCGGGTGTGGAAAATGGAGACCAGTGCCTGGATTTGGGGTGCCCTCTGAAGGTACAACCAACAGTATTCGCTCTTGGTGCAAGACAAAAGCGGCCAGGGAAGGCACCAGGAGCAAAAATGATACAGTTGTCATTTTCCAGTGGGGAAAGACAGGAGGATGGGGCTGGACAGCAACTCCAAGAGTACAAATGGAACATTTCATCGGTCACTTTTCCAGACAGAGTAGCTGCAACTTAAAGGAGGTTTATCTGGGCTCATGGTTTTCAGGGTACTCCATCGTGTTTGGCTGACAGGCACCAGGGCAGACACACTATGGTGGGAAGGCACGGGAAGGAAGAGATGCTCACCTGAACGCAGCCAAGAAGCAGTGGTGGGGGTGGGATTCCAGGGCCAAGAATTCATCCCTCCAGGTCATGACCTCAGTGACCCGCCCCTTTTCACCAGGTCCCACCCCCTAATTGCACATTCACATTCACATGCACATTCACATTCAAAGTATCCACACAAGCACACACCCCCATGCACTTGGGAGGCTGAAGCAGGAGGATTGACATGAATTCAAGGCCAGCCTTAAGTATACACAAGACCCTGTCTCAGAGCAAAACAAAACACCCCATCTCAGTATTCAGTTTATTTGAAGTGTTGATACTTTGTGATATAAAGTGGATTTTAGGTTCCGTTTTGGGCACTCTCCGCTGAAAGGTTTGGCATCCTTGTTCTAGGGCTTCTCTATCCTACATCTCCAAACTTTTCCAAACTCCTCCCACAAACCAGTACCAAAGGCTTTGTATCTTTGAACCACGTGGGCAGGTACAGTCATCGTAGTGACTCCACATCTAGTACCAGTCACTTCTGTGTTGCTGGCACAGAATACTTCACACTCATAGCCCCATGACTTGTGTGGCTCATGGTTTCTGAGGATTTAGTCCATGGTTAGCTGGTTCCAAGGCAGAAGCTCATAGTAGAGGAAAGCTGTTCACCCCAGGGCAGCCACGAAGGAGAGAACAAAAGGAAAAGCTGACGACAAGAACACACCCTTCCCAGTTACACCTTAGTGACCCACCCTCTCTGGCCAGGCCCCGCCTCCTCCTGCACATTCAGTTATGAACTTATCAATGGATTAATCCACTACTGCCCCCAAGACCCAGTTAGCTTCCCCAATCTCCTTAATGAATACAGGAGATAGGGGTGGAGTGGGTTAAATCCAGGAAATCTATTAGGCACCCAGTGCCTCGTCAGGTCTACAGCGAGATACCCTAACATGGAGTCTAAGGAGAGATTCAGGCTGGAGAATAAAGTTGGGATCCAGCACATGAATCTTGATGACACCAACAAGAGAGTGAGGACAGACAGAAAAGTCCAAGGTCAGATCGCAGGGTACTGCCAGATCAAGGTAGTGGACAGAGGAGGGAAAACGGCACAGAGATTGTGAAGAAACTGCCAATGAGGACAGAGAGAAACTATGAGAATGTGTGTGTGTGTGTGTGTGTGTGTGTGTGTGTGCGTGCCATCCTGGAAGCCAAGGAAATAAAGTGCTTCAAAGCTGAGCAAGTAGTTAGCAGGGTCAACTGCCGCTAATAGGTTGAGCTGAGGCTCGGAGATGACCTCGGATTAGTAGCATATCTTGGGTGACTTTGGCAAGTGTAGTTTCTGAGGAGAAGTGATGAGGGTAAAAGCCTGATGCAAGTAGATTCAAGAGACTGGAAGGAGAATTTAGAAGCAGTAAGCATAGGCGATGCTCTTAAAGAACTCTGCCATAGAGGGGATCAGAGAAATGAGACAGAGATGGAGGTGAATTCAGTAGGCCAAATTCGATCTCATTTGTAGACTGATGAACTGATATAGTAGCAAAAGAAAAATTGAGATGGTGAGAAAGGAGGTAGGCAATTATTAACTATACAAAAACAGAATGTATGACTTATTCAACAGGTTTATTTTAAAAGATTTAAATCTTCTATCTGAAGCACTAAAATGTCCGCATAAGTTCTGAAACATAATGAACACCCATAAAAATCTACCACCTACAGCGAGAGCTGGGCCTCCACCGCTCACTTCTGTGCATGTGAGCCACCCTCTGCCTCCCCTGCCTCTCTGAGAAGAAAGCAACCTCCCTGAATTTTGTGTGTTTCCTTGTAAAGCAGTACTTTCTTGCTACTTTATATTTTATTTATTGACTTATAAATCTGCTTCTTAACTTGGCCTCCTACAGACAGATGTCAGACCATCTCAGTGAGACACCATCATAAAATTCCTCTTCAACATTTAATCTGCAACACTCAAATTCCATTTTTTTATATCCCATCCCCAGCTGGTTACTGCTTTGCCTGGAAAACCTGTTCTTTTCAGAAAAAAAAATCATTTTTATTCAGTCATGTTGCTGTTGCTTATTCTGCGCACTTCCTGTGTGCACACACAACAGACTGCAGGGGCCAAAGCGTTCTTTTATCCCGAAGGATGCACCTGCAGCCCAGAGCACACACTGAGGGTCAGGTGTCTCTGACGATGGCTGGTGGTCCGTGGAGGCTATGGGAACGGGGTGATGCCCCCGGGTTAGAGACTGAGATTTTGCCTGTGGGCCACTGGCTGCCCCAGAGCTTCCAGGATCCTCAGGTGTGCAAAGGCCTGCAGGACCCGGACAAAGGCCGGCAGGGAGGGCACGCCACACAGAGAAGAGGAGGCCGGGTGAAGGCTTCTGCAGACCCAATCCGAACCCAGCGCCCCCACTCGCTCACTGACGCTTGAAATTGCTTTAAGGAGAGACAGCGGTTTTCATCTCCCAGCTGGAGCAACCTTTGAAGGCCCAGGGTAAACACACACTTTAGACTAAGGCACACTGCTGTGTAGGTGTACTGACAGGGTGGAGGTTGTGACCCGCACCTTCAAAAACGAGTGTGAAGTGACGAAAGGTGAAGCAGGCTTTTCTTGGCTCCTTGGGAGCTTGAGACAGAACCGTCTTGAAACCAGAAGGTAACGCCCACCTCCAGATATAGCAGTGCGGAGACCATTGCTTTGGTGAAGGCGCCTATGCCACATTCTGTAGCACCTTCATTCTGTACCTTCCTTCTCCCCCTCCCTGTGCCCCGGGTGTCTCAGGCTGTCTTCCTATTTCATCTAACCCCAACTTCCTTTCTTGGCGGGAGAAAGGTTAACAGTGAGGAAACTGGTGGGCTGAGGATTTAGCTCAGTGGTTCCGGTGCCTGTCTTGCAAGAGCAAGGTCCCATGTTCGATCCCCAGCAACCACCTACAACAATGCTGGTCGTGGTGACTCACGCTCACTACCAATCAGTACCACGGATCACAGTGCTGGTGTGGTGGCATGGTGGCCACGTCTGTAATGTCAGCACTCGGGAGCAGAGGAAAGAGGACTGCTGAGCTCAAGGTTGAGTTCAGGACTAGCCTGAACTACAAAGTGAGACACTCTCTCTCAAAAAAAAAAAAAAAAAAAAAAAAAAACTAAAAAAAACCCAATAGTGAGGAGCCTGGAAAGGCAATCTGGGTTCCAGTCCTATCACCCACTGATAAAGTTGCAGTACTTAGTGCTGTGTGCACAGTCCTCTTGTCTGCAACAATGACATCTTTGTCTCTTTGGGGTGGTGACTGTCAGGTTGAAATGAGTCAATAAGATATGGGGCATACTTATAACAGGTCCCGGTACAGACAAACAAAAAAACCACGGCAAATAGGGTTTGCTACCAGGTGTCCCCAAGGCTTCCCTCACCTCCCCTCTCTCCAGCCGAGGGATCACTTTAAGCTCTTCTGCCTCAGCGGTCGAAACCCCACAAGCCCACTGCAGACTGAAGGCGCCAGGGCCCCTCCCCCACGCGGCCTCCGGGGGTGGGGGCGGGGCGCTGCCGAGGCTCTGTGACGTCGCCGGCCCCGCGCAGCTGGACGCCGAGGCGCAGCGCTAACGAGGCCGGGTCGCGCCCGCCGCGCCCGCGCTCCCGTCCCCGGCTGGCCCCGCTCTTGCCGCCCAGGTCCCGCTGCTCTCTCTCGCCAGGGTGCCAGGCCTTGGAGCTTTCCTCACATCTCCCGCCCGAGGCCAGGCGCGAGGTGTCGCGAGAAGCCAGACAGCCAGTTTGGGAGCCTAAGGTAGCCACCCCAGGGGATGTGGAGGGAGGGCGGCTCCGGGGTGTCCCACTGTCCCCAGGGGGCTGGACTGAGGGACCCGTCCCAGCCCAGGACCACCTGGACTCCAAAGCGTCCTCGCTCCCAGAGCAAAGGCAGCGCTCAAGGATCTTAGGTAAACATGAGGGGGTTGCTTTCTGACCACGCTGTGCGTGCGTTTGGTACCCTAAAGTACTGTTTTATGCCCTACTCTGAGAAACAGAGATTTGGAAACAGAATCTGAAATCAAAGACCGGCCTTTTCATGCAACGTGTTCATGACGACACTCAGGGAGGCCCTATGGGGGGACCAGGGCTTTGCTAGCCCTGACAAGCGGACACTAAATCATTTTACCAGTTTGAGCTAGAGGCTCTGAGCTAGGCATTGGGACTCTAGAGAGAGCAAAAGCTGTCCCTTCCTGACCTGGCCTTTGCAGCCTAGCGGGGGAAACATGTGCTAATCATAGAATCTCACAAATTAGGTGGAATTAGAGGTGAGTGGCCCCAAGGAGAGGGTGTGGGAAGGTGGTGTCTGAGATGGTATGATGGGACTGACAGCGAGGTCGGGCAAGGCAAGCCCAGTGCTGAGGGAAGAATTCAACAGTGAAAATCAGGGCTTGCATTCCAGCAAGACTAATCAGATGTCTGCACCCAGCCGGTCCTGTTCCAGACCCAAAGGAGAAGATACAGTTGCCCAGCGTTTAGGTCCAGAAGCTGTTCGTAAACACCTTTTCTGAGTTTTTGGAGCCTTTCATTCATGTAATTGCAGACTCTCCTTTCTCTAACTGGCCCTGCTCAGCCTACACCAGTAATATCTAATGAGAAATCTCAGAAACAAGTCTACATTTGATATGTATTAAGACTATATTCTTCAGCACCTCGTGTAGGCCTGCTGTCCCCCGTTAGGGGCAAGTAGGTTTTACATAATAGGAAATTTACTGGCTTGTAAGAGTCGGAGGTGAGCCCTATTATTATCATTGAAGAAGACCCACTGAACCTAGAGGCTAAGAATGGAAAAGAACTTTACAAAATATTGGCATAGTGGACTGTGAAAATGGAATGTACCATTCTCCCTACTGTTTCAACCTTGATGTGGACAAATGGTGTACATGGCCCAAAGGCTTTAGTGCCTCTCCACCTCAAAGTGTCTATGATTCCACGTCTTTGTGACCCGAGAGTACGTGGAACCTGAGTATGGAACCCTTCACCCCGAATGGTAACCAAGAGCTATGGATTCTCTTTCTTAAGTACCTGCCTCTTATCCTTCCCTATTTCAGCTACCTTCCAAAAAAATGAAGTGGTCAAAACTTGGTCTCGAAAGAGCTTCCATATTGTCCTAACCATACTCTCAGCCTGAAGCCTCACACAAGTCCTTTTAGCCCACATATACCAGTGCCATTCAATACATATTGCAAAGTCCTACAAAGAGAAAGAAAACATCTAGTAATTTTAACAAGGCAGCTTCCATATAAAAACATTTTTTACAATAATAATAATAATAATAATAATGGAGTAATGGTGCCAGACAGGCAGAATTCACATCCTGCAATGCCTGCTTTGCTACAAAGCTTCCCAAGAGAAGTGCCAGAGTATTTAGTCAGCTTCCCAACACTAGTGGGAACTAATACCAACTAATACCTGAAGCAATTAACTTAAAAAAAAAAAAGACTTATTTGGGCTTATAGTTCTGGAGCTTGTGGTCCAAGATCATGCATCCTAGTGCTTGGGTCTTTGGTACGGACAATGTATCGCGGTAGGGATGTGTGATGGCCTATACTGCTCATCTCAAGAGCCAAGAAACAGAGAAAAAGAAGCAACTATGGTCCTACAGTTCCCTTCAGACACACATTCCTAGTGATCCAAGCATCACCCACCAGGCACCATCTCTCAAAGGTTCTACATGTACGTGGCACCATTCTGGAGACCAAGCCTTTCACACATTGACTCTGGGAGTCCCTCATCCAAACACAGCACACAGAGGGGAACTGGCTGTACCCCAGCGATGTAATGCAGCAGGTAGGCAGCCATGAAATCACATAGTGCAATTTCTCCAGAGGCTAAAAAAGCTGTGTGCTGCAGGATCCCAGTCCTGGAGAAGCTGCACATTCCTGGATCGTAGCACAGAGATTACTTTCTCCGCCAGTGTGTCTCCTGTCTGAGTGACCTATACTGGCAAAGCTTAACATCATGACAGGTGACAGGGGAGAAACTTCCCAATGTCTTTTTTTTTTTTTTTTTTTTTTTGAGACAGGGTCTCACCTTTGTAGTTCAGGCTGGCCCTGAGCTCAGTCTCATACTCACATCACAGCAGTCCTCCTGCCTCTGCCTTCCGAGTGCTGGGATTACAGACATGAGCCACCACACCCGGCACTGCAATATGTGGTACTGATTGCTGCTGGGCGTGAGTCTCCATGCCCAGTATTTGTATGTGGTTACCGGGGAATCGAACCCTGGCCCTTGCACTTGCAAGACAGGCGCCGGAACCACTGAGCTAAATCCCCGGCCCCCAATGTCTTAATCCTATCGAAGCCAAGGCAGTGGAGAGACAACAAGATAACACAATCTGATTGTGTGGCCCTGTACTAAAATCTTCTAGTGGGTCCCTATTCCCTTTAAAAGCCTTACCAGGCATTCTGAGCCTTTTATATGCTGATCTTGGGTTGTATTTTCAACCCTAGACCCAACCACTCTCCTTTCAGCCACTCTAGTTCTCTGTAATTACTGTTCCTCAAACTCACGGGTCTCTGCTAGCTCCACACCTTTGTCTAAAACCTATATACACATATTTCCTCCCTACTCTCATTGTAAATGGATACTTATTGAATATTTACCCCTTACTTTGTGCTGTTCTAGAAGCTGAGAATATAGCATTGAGAAACCAGGATTACCTAGGTCTCAGTTCAGACGCCATCACTCTTCGGAGTATTTTCTGACTTGTTCTCCCATTAGGCTTGTTCTCTTACTAATGTCTCATCTAGGAGTCTTTCCTTTGTGCTCCTGTGTCTAGTGCAGATGTATTACACATATCATACCCTGTTTTAGTCACTGATTTTTCTTTCAGTACCTTCCAGTAGCCTGTAAGTTCCCTAAATAACCTGGTATTTGGCTTCTTTCTGTATCCCAGTGTCTAGCACAATTCCAATAAAATACATAAGGTTTTATTGGATTGACGATTTTCCCAGGGCCACATAATCATTGAAGGAGTCAGGACCAAGTTGTTGACCAAGGCCAACAGTGCTTCTTCGCCAGAGCTTCACCTTGTCTTTTTGGTGCTATGAGGTCACCCCTATGTTTTATGATTGAAAAGATCTGTGCAATGTTAAATACTATCAGGAATGACAATGGAAATAGAGAAAATAGCCTTTGTCCTATTTTGAGAACTATCGTGCATTCACCCCTCAAAGCCCTTTTACTGGTATACTTTGAGTCTCTGAATCATAGAAATACTACAATTAAATCAGAAGTAGAAAGGATAAATAAAAGGAGGAATGATGTTGTAAAATATTCTAATACTTTACTCTTAAAAGATGAAGATTTTTACATACTTAAGAAACACAAATCTAGGCCAAGGATTTAGCTCAGTGTTTCCTGCATCTGCCTGGCAAGAGCAAGGTCCTGGGTTCGATCCCCAGTAACAACATACCACAGTGCTGGGTGTGGTGGCTCACGTCTGTAATCTCAGTGTTCAGGAGGCAAAGGCAGGAGGATAGCTTAGCTTTGAGTGTAGCTTAGGCTACGTAGTGAGTTCAGGGCCAGTCTAGCCCTATCTGATAGCAAAACCCTATCTGAAAAAAAAGAAAAGAAACACAAGGTTAAAGTAACCCTGAGTATGTACACCAGGTTTCCAAATCAAAGGACTACGTAACACGACTTTAGGCAACATACAAGTCTGCAAACAAACTGGATCAGGATGTGAACATAAAGGAAATATTTGATATACAAGTGCGGCTACATAAGGCTCAGTCAAAAAAGGTAATTGATCACTTGTTAGGTAATAACCCTGTGAAATTCATGACTTCCAAGGGCTACTACTAATATAGTATATGAACACATTTGGGAAATTTGCTAATAATAGAGTCAAAAGTTACTCCTCAGAAAAAAGGACAAGGTCAAGTAGGACTGCTCTTAGCAATATTGCTGTTGGCACTGACATGCTGGCTTATATTGACCATGGATTTGGCCCAGCTTGAGACTGATCCAGCCTTCTGTGAAATAAGCTGGAGAAACAAAGTTATATGAATAACACAAATTGTAGAGATTTTGAAAGACAGGTCATCATTTCAGTGAGACAAGAAATGAATATCTGGGGGGGGGGAGGAAAAAAAAAAAAGAAATGAAGATCCAGTAAAGGTATTTGAGAGAGATATGACAGCACACATGGATTTGAGAATTTAATCTGGCAAAACTAAAGTCTCAACTTCTTAGCACTGGAAAAAATTTAATATTAGAACCTACCTTTCCACAGGCTGTTATATGGATTAGAAGACATGATGAATGTGCAAGGAATGAGCAGCCTTCTGTGTTCAGCAGCTGTACAGAATGTGGTTAAAGAGGCAATGACCATATCTTGGTGACCAAAGATTAGGACACACTCTGACAATTTCTGTTTCATCTCAAGGAGCCAAAAACTTAACTTTCAGTGATCCAAATGAAATTAATCATGCAGGATATTTCAGTGGTTATGAGGACATAATATTTGAAAGTTTGGTTATCCTAGAGAAAATCCTTGATGTGTAACTCCCTTATTCAGAGAGAGAGAGACACTATGGTATATGTGGGAAAAACAAACAAACAAACAATGAAATTAACCTTGATTAAGCCTTGGTTCAGTTCCAAGGTAAACTCTTACCTTGTGCTAACCAATGAACTCCTTAAAGCTCAATTCTTTTATTTGTGAATTGAAGATATTGAGCT
>PVIR01037715.1:0-14948 GCA_004026965.1 Petromus typicus | reverse complement strand
TTTTTTTTGAGACAGGGTCTGGCTTTGTGGTTCAGGCTGGCCCTGAGCTCAGCCTCAAACTCACATCACAATCCTCCTGCCTCTGCCTCCCGAGTGCTGGGATTACAGGCGTGAGCCACCACGCCCGGCACTGTGGTATGTGGTACTGGTTGCTGCTGGGCGTGAGTCTCCACACCCAGTATAGGTATGTGGTTACCGGGGAATCGAACCCGGGCCCTTGCACTTGCAAGACAGACGCCAGAACCACTGAGCTAACTCCCCGGCCCCTATTGGTACATTTTATATATACATTACGATCACATTTAATATTGATAGTCTACCAGTACATGACAAGTCTTGATTCTCATTTTTCCCACTCTCTTGCCCTCCTATAACCCTTCACCCTCTATATATGTAATCTTTGTTTCCTTCTTTACTATCAAATGTTTTCTTTCTCTTCTTTACTTCTCCCTACAATCCCTTTTCCTTTTCCTTTTAAACATTTTCTTCTGATTTCACAATACCCATCATACATTTTGGAACTCATTTACACCTCCAGTTCCTCATACCAGAGAAATGATATAGTATTTATGCATCTGTGTCCTATTTATTTCACTTATGAGTATGTCCTCCAGGTACATCCACTTGAGTGTAAATGACTCAAATTTATCATTTTTATGGCTGAGTAATATTTTATTTTGTAGAAAAAGCCATATGTTCTTTATCCAGTCCCAGAAGAAATGGCTGGGTTAAATGGGACTTTGAGTCCTAGTTTTTTAAAGAATCTCCACACTGATCTCCATAGTGGTTACACCAGTCTACATTCCCACCAACAGTAAAGAAGTGTTCCTTTCTCCCCATAGTCCCTCCAGCACTTGTTGTTGGTTGATTTCATGATAGCAGCTATTCTTGCTGGAGTGAGATGGAATTTCAGTATTGTTTTCACTTGCATCTCTCAAATGGCCAGCGATGTTCAACATTTCTTCATGTTTCTTAGCTGCCTTAACGTCTTCATCTGCAAAGCATGCTCATTTCAGATGCTCATTTTTGAAGTGGGTCTTTAAATTGGGGGGGGCACTGATTTTTTTAAAGTTCTTTGTATATTCTAGATAGTGACCCTTTGTCTGAGAAACAGCTGGCAAAAAATTTTGACCATATTGTAGGTTGTCATTACTCTCTGTTTGTAGTTTCCCTTGCTGTGCAGAAGCTTTTTAATAAGATGAGACCCCAGCTATTCATTCCTTCTGCTAATTTCCAGGCAACTGAGGTTTTGTTCATAAAGTCTTTCCCTATGTCAATGTCTCTGAGAGTTTTAGCTAACCTGTTCTGAAGCAAGGTTATTGTTTCTGTTTTAATGTTTAGGTCTCTAAAACACTTTGATTTTAGTGTAGTGCATGGTGAAAGAGATAGATCCTGCTTTAGTTTCTGGCAGATGCAGGTTGAAACCCAGTTTTTCCAGAATCTTCTGTTAAAGAGGCTGTCTCCTCTACTGAGGGTGTTTGGCTCCTTCGTCAAGAGTGAGATGGTTTAGCATATCTGGAGTTACTCTAGAAACAATCTTGTAGGTGTGTTGAAGGTTGCCGTTTTCTCCTCATCTTTCAGATCCAGCTCAAAAGTTCTCTTACAGGATACTTTCCACATCACTTCTCTCTATTTGGCCCTGAACACTGCTTATCAAATTCAAGTGCAATGACTCGGCCACAGTTGGAGCTGACCTCCCTTTCCACAAAGCAGAGGTGCAGCCAGGGTGGGAGACTTTGCTCACACAGCCATTTGGGGATCCTGGCTGACATTTGCTCAGCCATTTTTTTTTTTTGGTTTTTTGAGACAGGGTCTCACTTTGGAGTTTAGGCTGGCCCTGAGCTCAGCCTCAAACTCATCACAGCAATCCTCCTGCCTCTGCCTCCCAAGTGCTGGGATTACAGGCATGAGCCACCACGCCCGGCACTGTGGTATGTGGTACTGGTTGCTGCTGGGCGTGAGTCTCCACACCCAGTATAGGTATGTGGTTACCGGGGATTGAACCCGGGTCCTTGCGCTTGCAAGACAGGCGCCGGAACCATTGAGCTAAATCCCTGGCCCATGCTCAGCCATTTTTAACCCATAATTTCCAAGACAATTTGGGTCACTCCTCCCACCATTGTAGACTGCCAACAAATAAAGAGATAGAAGAAGCACTGACTAGTATCTGAGGAAGGTTTTAATAGGCTAGGATGGAAATACAAAGCTCAGAGGCCACTGAGAAGAACTTACATGTCACATGGCCACTGTACCATCCAGTGTGTTAAAATTTACAAGTTTAGTGTAGGCTGGCAGCTGTGCTACAGTGAAAGAAAAGATTAGTAAACTCTGAGTGTCAACTTAACAGTGCCTGTAACTTCTGTTTTCTCTTTCCCAACAACATGCAAAATCAAAGTCTTACAACTTTATCTACATATCCAACATTAGAACGTTATTCAGGACCTCAGAGATGCTCTATGGTATCAGCAGGCTTGCTGATTTACCAGGCCAAGGCCTCCAAATGTTTCTGAAGACTGAAACAGGTACTTTCTGTCCATGACTCCCTGATGCCCAGGAAGTTGCTTCCTGAAAGGAGCCTTTTCATCTCTTCCTTTGAGTCCTCTTACTACCAAAAAGTAGAACAATGTCTAGCCTCTGTTGAGTAGCTGTGACAGACCAGGTATTACAGTGAGTGATCTAGGTACCCTTGGAAACCACATAGTACAACGAAAGTGAGACCGAGAAAGTAGCTTAGTCAGTACATAATCTGTTCGAGACCCACAATGAATAAAGGCACAGACCTGGAATCTACAGCTAGCTCTAGATCTCTCTTTAGGGCTTAAGCTCGTAACTGTTAAGCTATAAACTTTTTCAGAAAGTAGGTACTTGTTTAACACAAGGACCCTCATCTGGGGGTATTTTGGGCAATGTCTGGGGGCCACTTTTCCTTTCATGCCTACAGCGGGGAGTTGTCAGCATCCTCTGATGAAGTAGGAGTTAAAGGAAGACAAGTTTTTCTAGGCTTGAGAAGCGCTCTGCTCCACCTCGGATCACCGCCCCAATTCCTTCCTTTGTAACCATAACTTCTTGTTCTGGTACAGATAAAATTGGCAACTCTGTCCTGTGAACGAAGTTTATGTCATCTTGTTCTCATGAGATTCACAAAGCTCTATCTTCTTCCAAGGTTAAATTACAAAACTGTCTGCCTTTGTCCTGTTTCAAATAAACTTGCTTGCTACATCACTAGAAAGACCAGTGCTTTGGACCAATATATAAAACTGTAATCTTTCCTTTGTTCTCCACTCTTCCTTTGGATATTTGTCCACAGAGCCAGCGTTCACCTGAAACCTGGAATAAAATCCTCCTATTTCCCAGTGGTCTTTCCTGTCTCTTTTATCCTGAAATAGAGGGAAAGACGACAATGGAGTGACCCCCTCCAATGAAGAATCACTCATCCAAACTGTCAATAGTGCTGAGCGGGACCCTGATTTAAACACACACACACACACACACACACACATCATGATGATGATGATGATGATGATGATGATGATAGACTATCCTGAACAAATTATAGGCAATGTCTTCTGATTCTGAGTTTCTGAAGATTATTTTTTGTCCCCTTGGAAACTCCTTGGAAATTGTTCTGGTGTCCATGTCACTAAACTCCTCTTTGACACTTCAAATCCTCCCTGTAATGTGCCCGTGTATATTTTACTCATTATCATTTTAAGATTGAGTTGTTTTTTGCAACACTTCATGGAAGTCTCTACTGAGTGTCGCTGCATCGCCTTTCCAGATCCTTTGTCTTCAATGGTACCTTCCTGTACATATGAGCAACCTTCACAATGGCTGCCCAGTCCAGCTGAGCCCTCCAGCATCCCCTGCCCAGTTATCTACCACACTACTTATCCCTTCTGACCCACTGTCACTCTTGAATAGAGCCAGAACTCAAGTCACTATCTAGTGTAATCCTTCAACCTTTCAAAACCCTAAGGCAATATCTTCTGAAAAGAAAAGAATGCTTCTAAAAAGAAAAGAACATTATCAAAAATCAAAATAAAACATAACTCCTGATTTGAAGTTGATGATTATTTCTAAAATACCATTCTTCCCATACCCCAAGAAAATGTCCAAATACATTTACATTTTCTCATATTAACATTTTTAATATAGCTGCCACTGACAAGTTAGAGAAATAGAATACTTACTGAAGTTGTTTGAAAGAATTGATTCATATATCTGTGTACTAACTCTAACTCTAAATACACAGGCAGAAGTTTTTTACAGAAATCATAGGTACTGACTTTTACTTGTCAAATCCCTTCTCTGGCTTAATAGTCAGACAATGTGAGTACAACTTTCATACAACTGCATCTGGAACATGTCATTTTAAGTAGCATAATAATTATGCATCTTGGTAACCACAGAGAACATAGAGAAACTCCAACCACTGTGGAAAGGACAGTGAAATATTTCACATTTTCTACTATGCAGATTTTAATTGTAACTTAAATTTATTGGATAAGGTTAGGTGAAGTTACGGAATGGAGACAACAGTCAATAAGCCAATTGATGGAAAAGTATTGTCAGTGGAGAGGTGTTTAAAGAGAAAAAGAAGTGAACCCAATCTAAGAAAATCAGAATGCAAATAGGCCCAAATGTGAACTTGTCACCATCAAATACAAGGAGTCCAGGTGTTTTCTTTTCCTGCAGAGAGAAAAATCATCAGGATGTCAAGCACTTCAGCCTAGGTGTGTCATTACATCCATCTGTTTCCAATTCAACACGTGCTTTCTCTCCAGATAGCTTTACACACAGCTAAGCACACTTTACGTGGTGACCCAGCCACACCAGGAAGGATGTGTCACACTGCTAGTCTGGTGCTCTTTCAGAGGGAAACCATGCCAGCAGCAAGTCCTTGCCAGGGATTCCTGAGGCAGAGAGCACATCTAATCTGAAGTGCTTCCTCTTGTGGACTTGGCTGCCGTTTCACCGTAATTATCTTAGATCTACAGGTAAAACCTAGGCATTCTCATAGATATGGAATGTTTATGGATGTGAACAGCAGATATGGAATGTAAGCTTTTGTGGAACAATGAAGACACAACAGATGTAAATGAGCAAAAAGGGGAAAACAAGAGAAACCAGATGGTTAACACCCTTATGAAAAATGGATATGGGCTACAGAGAATTGCCCTCTCGGTAGAAACAGAAACAGCGGACAGAACTGGGGCCCAGTTTTGTCTGTTTCTATCACGCGCCATTCCAGTTCCTTGCTACTTTGCTGTGATACTGATATGGGACCTTTTCCAGCCTCCCGTGTCATATTCGTCATGACAGAAATTGCAAATCACACAATTAATAAATGGGCCTAATCTAACATCCGAGCTGAATGATGTTTGAGCTTTATGATAACTGGGGACAAAAAAGGAGGAGAAAAATCCCTTCAGACAGTCCCAGGAAAGTGGGACAACAGAAATAAAGACAGCTGTGTGGGTGGTGACTAGATATCAAAAACCCAGAGAGGTACAGAAAGTTTGGTTTTCTGTGTAAGTCAGCAGTGAACAGTTCACCTGGAATTAAAGCCACATTTTCTCCCCCAAACTTTGTAAGATACAAGTCTGCCAATATATGCACACACACACACACACACACACACACACACACACATACACACACACGGTACGGATGTAAGATCCTGATACACAAATTCCACATGGTCATTACATAATTTAATATACAACTGTTCTGTACTATAAAATGATTCACTGCAGTTTAACACCATCCAAGCTGAGACATTATTTCTTATAGCTATAGTCAAAGTTCTGAAAAACATCTCATATATGCAAATGTGTCCCTCAGAGACCTCAATTAGAAATTGAAAGAACTAAGAAGCCAAGGGAAATGAGCTTTAAGACTTATTTTTTCTTTTCCCCAAACTATGTTTTTTAATGTGATAGGAGAATTCATAAACTCTTTTTATAGGAAGAAAAACAAATGGAAAGTGTAGAAATGGACTTTAGCTCTACTTGGTCTAATGCCAAAGGACACAATGAGTTATTAATACATATGACAATGTGAAGGGATTGTTGAACTAACTGGTATTTCAAAATTATCCAGGAAACTCATTGTAAACTTAAATATAACTGAAATAAATTTACTGTCTGTAAAATGAATATACAACAACTTTACCTGTATATTGATTGTTACTCTAGGGTTATTAAAATACTTGGAACCCTTAGAAGATAATATCTGAAACCATGTTTGTGATAATACTACACATGTATGTGATTGACGAATTCTTCTGAATGTGCTAAGCTACTAAAAGGTTCCAAAACTTCATCTTTAAACAGACACCCAAATGAAGCAGCCCGACCTTGGCAGTGTATTAGATCTGCATGTGTAATTCATTAGAATATAATTTAAAGCAGTATTCCCCTGTTCAAATCTTTGTTCTCTGCTTCCTACAATGAAATTTGAAAAAGATATATTAGATTTAGAGAACGTTTGTCTTCCTTTTAAAACTATTTTGTAGTAAAGTGCACTCCAAAGGATTAGGAGAGAGACTGAAGAAGGCAGTGATTCTGCAGTGTGACACCCACACGCCCACACAAGTGCTGTCATCCACAAAAACTTTCACTGCCTTTCAGTTTCACAGTGTCATCCCTACTATATTCATCTGGAGGTGGAGGGAATTATTTTGCTATTCCTTGAACTATAATTTACATATAACCAGATTTAAAATAAATATTAAATCTATGCAAAATATTACTGTGTTCTGATGACACACATTATGTTCGTATGTATATCTGTGTGTAAAATATATCTAACAACCATATACATAATAAAAGGTATACAATATATAAAAATCATACTTAAAATAAATATTCTTAAAACCATTTTACAATTTATACCATGGATTCAACATAGTGACTGTAAGAAAACAGGGTATTTGAGAAGAAAAAGGGAAAGTGTCATGAGTTACATTATGTTAGCAGTCAGAGCCACAGGAAATGAGATTATCCTTGAGTTCACACTGTATATGTGTGCCTCTGCGCCTGGCTAGCACCCAGCGGGGGGGCGGGGCGCTGCAGCCAGCTCATAGCTGCCACTTGTCAAATAATCAATAATTTCCTAAGATAGTGCAGGGAAGGCAGCTCAGTGACAGAGCGCTTGTCCAGCCAGGTGGAGGCTCTGTGTTTAGTCTCAGTACTATTAGTAAAAAGGTATAAGTGGATGGTTAGTAAGAGTCATTACATAAACTATTTTTTCAAATGTTTACGACAGCTTTAAACTTCTTTTATAAAGGCTGCTTGACAATACCAATATACCAATGTTTCCTGCTCTAAGTTTCAAAAGCACAATGTGTTTCCACATCATCCTATTCTTTATTATGAATTGTATTACAAACCCCTTCCAATTACCATGATTACTGATATGTTATATCAACCCTTTAAGAACATTCTAAGACTGCATGGTGTTAGGAAGCTTAACACGATGCCTGATTCTCCAGGGTCCCGATGCCCAAAGAAAGAAAGAATTGATGGCTAGTGGTGCAATCAAAGGAAAAGGTCTTTCACGGCGCTGTTTTCCCACTGATTATGGATGCTTTCTTCCTTCTCTGCAGTAGAATGGGGATTTAACTGAATCAATGTCATGGTCTTTCCAGTGTCATGAAAAAATATCTCTCTCTCTCCCCCTTCTCCAGAAGAAGGATAGGTAGACAGGCAGGCAGGCAGACAGACAAGCAGACAGACAGACAGACAGATAACAGAACAAAAACATTTAATATCTATTCAGACTATGACAACTGAGTTCACCATAATTACCTTTAAAAAATATGAGCTTATTAAATGAATAAAAGAACAAAAAAATTGGAAAAATCAACAAATTTACGTGTAAGTTCTAATACTTTTTGATATATTAAAGTGTGATTAACCCACTCATTTATTAATCCAAAAGTGTGTAGTTTAAATATACAGTGGTAACTCATGTCCACACATAGTTTTTAATTTTAGAGTATTTCCCATGCAGGAGCTCATAACTATTTCTTGACAGTATTACTTATTACTATTTCTCCACAGTAAGCACTATAGATATAGGACTGACATCATAATATTTTGTCATAAGAAGAATAATACTGTTTAATGACTTTTGATGTTTTTGAGTGTTAGCTCATTAAGGTCTCACAAACTTTTGCAATAAGAATTATTTTCCTTAGTGTACAAACGCGAGCCCTCAGCACTTCATAAGTGGTGGAAACAAAATTAAAAGCCCTGTGTCTGCAACCTGAGCCTGAACTCCACTGTCAAAGCTGGGACACAGTCAGCCTCACTCACTGGAAGGCAGTGAGTATCTCTACAAAGCTGATGTACATGGGGAGGAGCTAACAGAAGATCATGGGAATGGGGAAAAGAGGAATCAAGATACATCGTGGAGGGGTATAGATTCTCAGTAATGAATGTGACCCTAAGTTCTTACCTAAAATGGACCAATAAACTCAATTAAAAAATAAAAGTATATTAAAAATAAAGTAAAATTGGATGTAAAGCAAACAAATTTGACCATAGCTTTTCCCTTCTTGATCCAGAATCAAGACTATTTTGGGTGGAGGAATGATAAACTACAATGTCATTTTCAAAGTTATACAGACTTCATGAAGAAGAATTTGAAAACAGCTTAATAGCTGTTATTAATACTGACTAACTGAAATAAATGTTTGAAGCACATATTCTAATCTAGCAGTTTTACTTCTGAAGATTTACTCTACAGGGAAACTCATACAAATATTTCATACAAATATGAAATACACATAGAAGAGCATGCATTTTGTAACTTACTTCCCCACTGAACTATGCACTCTGAGCAAATCTATAACTACCACCAAATGAAACACAATTCAATGCTTAAAAAAATAACAAAGCAGTTCCATAGTTACTAATGGATAAACGATGCCCAAAACACAGTAAAGAGATAGGAAGGTCTAAAGTAAAATGTGTTTTCATCTGTATTTTGGGGGAAAAAAAGTGGGGGGGACATGGACATGCATATAGAAAATACTCAGATGTAAAGAGACCTGGACACCATGAACTTTCACCTTTGAGAAAACAAAACTGATCTCAGCATCAGCACAGGAAGAAAAAGTGTTTTTCATTGCACTGTCTCTGGTGTATTTAAATTTTAGTATCAATATATGTGTCACCATAGAAATATAAGTTAATAAAATATTTTAAATAAAGCATGCTGTCCAGGAACGGAAATTCTAAGAGTAACAATCATCAATTCTATGAACCATGAATTTTCAATCTCGGATAAATGGGAGAATCATCAGAGTAGTAAGTGATACAAGACAAAACATTCGCCGAGACTACGGAGGATTGTTTTTGTCATACGCTCCGAATAAATGTGTCTGGTACAAAACTAGAGCTGCCAGGTTTCTTCCGGGCTGAACGCAGTGGGTTTCTCTCAAGCCCCCTGGTCTTCCTCCCTCGCCCCCTCCCTCCTTCTTCCTTCTGCCCCTTTTTTGCTTCCCTTCCCTTCCTTCCCTCTCCCTTCTCTCTCATTCACCATCTACTCTTTGAAGAGTGTGGTAAACAATCGATTGATTCCAAAAATGGAACTAAGGCCACAAAATGAAGTGATTAACAACATCCTTGTTTTGGATTTTACTCACTGCAGAGATGCGGACATACATCGGTTTCCCCTCCAACCAAAGTACATGTTTTTGCTTAAAGAAAACCCGTGGAGAGCAAATATTTGCTGATGGTGATGATTAAGTTCTGTCACCACTGCTGGAGCGCCTGTTCCAAGGGAACCCACTTTTCACCGTGTGTCTCCAAACGACCTCCGCTCTTCACCCGCAGGCGGAAGAGCACAAGCCTCCCTGCTTCCAGCTTTCACATGAGAAGTCTCGAATCTGTAGAAAAAGTAACCAAGAACATGCTGGGAGGGGCCCCTCGCAGCCAGGGTGTCCTAGAGACTTGGCATATGGGCTGCCTCTTTCCTGCTCTTTCTCACTATTTCCTGAGACACAGAGCTCTGACCCAGAAGCTAAATCTAAGCCAAGTGATTTGGACGGAAACACGCAGAAAGTACTCCCTGCCCTGCTCTCTGTGGCTCGCAAAAGATTCTGCAATTAGCAAAAAGTAAGGAAGCCTTTGTGTATGTTTCTGCATAAAGCTTGAGAATCTAATCAGATACCCCTGGTAGAGGAAGAAGACTACCTCTCCGGAAGCAAAGGATGCTAAAACTTTACTAGAAATATAGCTGTTTTAAGAAACTTGGACTGCAAGGATTTCTACAAGACTTGTGATTGCATGAACCAGCCCAAAGACGCAGGAATTTCAACTTCCAGAAAAGAATTCCTTCTTGTCTACTCCCTTAAACACGGCCCGCTACTCGGTGGGTCATCCGATGGCAGCAGAATTGTATTCGCGATAGGGAAGAGCAAGATCTGAAAGCACATTCGAACTGGTTGTGTCCCGTGTTCTTGTCCCCATATTTCCATGCTTCAATTCCCCGGAGGGTTCTCTCAGCCTCTAGCCCTCTGTGGAGCCTCCGCGGGATCCCGGCCGGGCTGCCTCTCTGCTTCACATCAGCCCAACGGAGTTTTTTACATCTGCAAAGTTGCCCTCCTCCCCGGAGACCTGGCTCCCCCAGGCCTCTGGCTAA
This sequence comes from Petromus typicus, assembly GCA_004026965.1. Lineage (NCBI taxonomy): Eukaryota > Metazoa > Chordata > Mammalia > Rodentia > Petromuridae > Petromus > Petromus typicus. Next base: position 4,295 of record PVIR01037715.1, on the reverse strand, counting down.
CTCTGAGTCTCATGTGTGTGGCTGAAATTCTCTGCACTCGTCCCAGATTCCAACCTCTTGCCTAATTACCTGTTCATGGAAAGTCACTCCCTTTCCCCTCAGTAAGATTTCACTGAGCACTGGGTGCCAGGCTGTTCTGAATTATGAAAACCATCACTGGAAACACGGACAAAAATGAGAACTCAACGCATCCAGGGCAGGAACAGTACTCACAACACCGCCCCACACAGACTGCATGCTCCTGAGGGAAAGGTGCTTCTCAGACTTTCTAGTAAGTATTGCCTCTACACATTTCCGTACAAGTGAATTAACATATTTCTTTCCTATACTTGCACAGTCCCATACTTCACTAGGATTCAAACATAATCTTTACCAAGGAGAATATTCATAAATGCTTACAGTGAGGGACAGTACGGGGGTGACTCTCTGAAAACATTAGCATGTTAGGGGGCCGGGGAGTTAGCTCAGTAGTTCCGGTGCCTGTCTTGCAAGCTAACCACATACCGTACTGGGCGTGGAGACTCACGCCCAGCAGCAATCAGTATGCATACCACAGTGCCAGGCGTGGTGGCTCACACCTGTAATCCCAGCACTTGGGAGGCAGAGGCAAGAGGATTGCTGTGATATGAGTTTGAGGCTGAGCTCAGGGCCAGCCTGAACCACAAGGCGAGATACTGTCTAAAAAAAAAAAGAAATTAGCATGTTAGAACATCTTCTGATGCTGTGACACAGTCCCTGAGAAGACCCTTGTTTGAGCTCATGGCCCTGGAGCCACAAGAGTGTGGCATGGTGGCTGCTTCGTTCCCAGTGAGGGCCCCATGTAGCTCAGGCATGGCTGTGAGAGAAGTACACACCGCTCAGGCAGGAGAGAGGCCAGAGCCACACTCCGTGAGAGCCGGCCCGCTGCTGCCAGAGACAGATACACTCGTGCAGGCTCTGCACCCCTGCCCAGAGTACCCGTGAAGTGCCACTTCCTTTCACACCATCTCACCAGGAACCAAGCCTCCCCACGAGCTTCGGAGGGGACATGCGTGCTCCAACCATGAGGACCATGACATGACTAACCCTGCAAAGCGTGCAGCACAGCTAATGGGACAAAGCTGACCTGCCTCGTCACTCTGCCACTCACGAGGCCTCATGTAACAGGAAGCCCTGCCCCCTGCCCAGTGGCCTGAGCCCACCTCTGGACACCCTCTTGTGGATGCACACACTGTCGTAGACACTGCCGGTGGCTCAGTGAGCACCCGTTCCCATGCCTGCTGCTCAGCTGCTGCATCCCAGGAAGTCCTGGAAAGTCAAATGTAGTCCCCTCTATGTGCAAGGAGGACAGGTCCCTGGTACACTAATCTGCACGTGCTCAAGTCCTATGTGAAATGGCACAGTACCTGCATACAAACTACTCATCCTCCTGTATACTTCAGATCATCTATACATTACTTATAGCACCTATTAGATTGCTATTGCTTTAGAGTTGCTTTATTGTTTAAGGAATAATACCAAGAAAAGGTACATCCATGTTCAGTACAGATGCACATTTTTGAGTGTCTGGTCCATGGACTCTGCTGACACACAGACACTGAAAACAGATGCACATTCTCCCTGCGTCCCACACAACTGGGCATGGCGATACAACCTATGAAATAAGATGTCTTTAAAATGCTGCATGGGAAAGAAAAGGTCCTTCTCTCTCAAAAGAGCGGGCTCCATGTCTGCTGTGTCCCCTCATTCCTGTGCTGAAAGCAAAGCTGCACCACTGGGCAGCAGAAGATGCTAGTGTCCTGATCAGCAGCCACAATACTAAGGACAGCAGAGCGAGGGGAAGGCGGGAGCACCCGCAACCACGCAGAAGTCACTGGCCACTGCTCCTGCCCAGACAACTCTCACCACTCATCTTCTGTGAGCTCCGGCAGCTCTTCACTGGTTTTCGGTAACTGACAGGTGGGAGCTTAGAAATCAGCAAACTGGAGTTGAAATCCAAACTCACACATTGGACACTGAGTGTTTTCAGACATAGGAGTCCTCTCCTGGCCTTGCTGCCCCTCTGGACAACTCCTACACCTTCACAGATGCCTGCAGTACACCTGTGATGCTTATCACTAGAGTGCTTGACTTTCCGTCAGGAGTGGATTGATCTGATCCCCAAGTCAAGCTAGTGCTTTTGTGATAAAATGTTTCTTAAAAGGAAGCCCAAGACATAAGAAAGCAACAGAAAAGGGAGAGACTGAGACCCTACAGTAAGTACGTCCCACACTCAGAATGATGTACTGAAGGTGAAGACGCATCAGAAAATGGGTGCTTAATAGACAGGACCCAGTAAATAACCTGCTCTTTTGTACATTAAGTAGTGCATACTTGACTCCTACAGAGTCTGCGGTCAAGGCTGGAACCCCTGGAGCACCAGCGTGTGGAGGAGTAGGGTGGGGGCCAGGATGATAACGCAGAAGTAAGCTGGGTCCAAACTCCAGCTCAGGCAGGAGGTAAACTAAACTAGAAATGCACATCAGGATTAAGAGATGGGAAAGCTGGAAGATGGATTATAACATCTGAGGAAGGAAAGGATCCCAAACTACAGATAAATCTATTGTTTCAATCCCATGATCCCAGTGCAGATTTTGAACATGTCTACCTGCTTTCTTCAAGGCCAATATATGTTAGTCTAGTGTAAGCAGGAAAAAAACAAAGCAAGACAAAACAAAATACACTGGAAGGAACAGTCTAAACTGTTAGCCAGAAAATGCGGGCTTTATAAATACAAGCCCAAAGATTGTATAATTAAGGGTTAAATAAGTATTTTGGGGTTATTAAGACGAAAGTGAATACCATCACCATTATGAGATTTCAGATGAATAGAGATTATTTTACAACTATGTTAAACAACAGAAATAGGAAATGCTGTGCCCTGGAAAAGTGCAATTCTGTCACTGAGAAAAGACCACCATCTTAATCCATTAGAAACAACTGATTTCACATTATTGTAAAGAAATATCTACTCATACACCTTTTTTTAACTGATAGGATGCAGAGACCAGAGAGTTCTGATAATCAAAAGCGTCAATCAAGCTTCTCTCTGCCACTGGCCTGACTCCTCAAGGGCTTCTCCTATCCTCCCTCTGAGACAAACTAGGAAATTCACACTATATAGAAAATCCCTTCTCACCTTAATCTATTTCTTATTTTCTTTCTTTTCAGTCTATCTCATTGAGATATAGAAGATAAGGTTAGAACATTGGTTTGTCTTATTAGGAATTTTGTTAAAAACAGTAACTATGTGTCTAAATAGGCCAAACACGAGGTCACTTCACTGATAGGTTGTTATTTCTGTCTCAGAAATGAGAAACAGAGGATTCAGAGTTTAAGTAACTTGCCCGAGATAAAGCAGACTCAAAGTGTCTACTTAAGCTATCCTGTTAGCATGTGTTCTCATCTCTGAGACACAATATTCAATACCCACAAAGCAAAAGGGAACTCAAGGCCACGTATGTCTCTGTGACCCACCTGGACACACCTGGAAGTATGTTCCACCAACCTCCAGCGCAGCTCCTAAAGCAGATCACATTGTCCACTGCCCTAAGAGCAACAGCTATGGACCGCGAGTCAGCAGGCTAAAGGTACTCTCAACCACAGCTCCATCTTCACAAACATTCCAGGTATGTTTCTCACTTTTCCTGGAAGACTTAACAAACTGTATGTGTCGATGTGTCTCGATGGGCGATACAGTAAAAAGTGGCTTTATAAAAACTTTATGTTCTTAATAAAACCAAGATGCATACAAACTCGAGAATATCTTGTACTGGTTTACTTTGAGATTGTCCCATTTTACTAATCTGCTCCTATCTTAGATGAAGCCATGTTGGTGAAGTCAGCTGTTAGGCCAACATTTCTGTTATATAAAATGAGTCTCTCCTGCTGAACTGCTCCCAAAACCTGAGCCCTGATAGCAATCAAACATCCATCTACTTGTTTAAGATTACTACTGAGTACAAGCAAGAGATAAGGAAAATGGAGAACATTTCCAATGGAGAACAATCTTCCTTTAACTGAGAATGGTCAAGTTGCGAGCCCAGCAAAAGGAACTTCCCACTTATTTACCCAAACCAGGAGTGTAGAGCTGTGAACGAGGATGATGACATTGCTTCGTAGCCTTTTGGCCAAGACCGAGTGAAGACAATGACCACAGCACAAGTGTGTGATATAATTCTACATATCCCTCAAGGTAGTCAGTCACTTGTTATCAAGTCACAGATGAGGAAGAAAATCTTTAGGGTTTGTTGTAATAAAGCACATATATATAACTG
>PVIR01037714.1:0-14960 GCA_004026965.1 Petromus typicus | reverse complement strand
CCGCTGCTAACCTCAGTCCCTGGGCGCTCTTCCGGCGTGGGCCTGGAGACAAGTAAGTCTGACCTAATATTTTTTAAGTTCATCAATGTTATAGCATACATCAGTACAACATTCATTTTATGATTATATAATACTCCATTGTATGTTTACTACATTTTGATTAGTTATTTCTGCCTATAAGCTATCACTATTACTTGCTGTTATGAGCTTTCTTAAGCAGATTTTTATTGTAATACTTATTTTTCATTTTGTAGGTTATTTACTCAGGAGTAATATTGCTGGGTCTAGTGGTAATTCTTTTTAATATTTTGAGGAATCAACAAACTATTTTCCATAGTGGCTGCAACATTTTATATTCCCACTAGCAATATACTAGTTCCCAATGTTTCTCTGTCTTTGTGAAAAATTTACTTTCTTCTTCTGAAAAAAACCTATTATTATAAAGATTTAAAATGATACAATGCTCAGCAGCAATTATTCATCCCGTCTGAGATTCAGACTCCTGATATTGGAACATAACAACTTAAGGAGAAAAAAAATGAGAGAGAGAAATGTACATCTTCAGAAATCAGGAAGGAACTGACAGGCCAACTGAAAGGTGCTGAGAAGTTGAAGCAGCAGACCAAAATGCAGAAAAGGCAATAAAACAGCCCTTTCTCTTCTTTCCCTTTTGTTTTTCTTCATTTCTGCTTTCCTTTTAAGTTTTTTCTTGTTTTAATTTTCTATGTAATTTCTTTTCTCCTTTTCTATTTTATCTTGTTTGTGTTTTCAACTACATTTACACAGCTATAAATATTCTACTGTCTAATATTATCGTTTGTCTAACTTCTTTCTCCTCATATGCTATAGTTTAAGTTTTCAATTTTTTCTCCTTGTATTTTTCCAATCTCAAGCTCTTATATGACTAACAGTATAAAAATAAAAATAATATTTAATTACTCACTGGATAGTTAACTATATAATTACAGCTAAATACTTGTATACCATTAATAGAGATACAACTATATTTATTATAATATCTATACATCAATATCCAGATTATCCTAGTACTCTTATTATCATTGTGAATTTCTTAGTTGTATTTAAGGTGGTATATAATTGGTTCTTATGGAATGATAATATAAAATGTGTTTCTGATGATACTAGAATAGCAGATTTTCTTGAGATTGCCAAGATTGTATAATTGTCATCATTTATTAATTATTTCTGTATGCTAATATCCTGATTATCTTTGTCACATTAACAATATTATGATGTATATCCAAAGAACTGAGTGTTGGGCCAATTGCATTGTGTCCTCCCCACCAAAATTCTCAAAGGCATTGGATCTTGGGTCAGGCTCGCCTGGGCTACATAGTGAGTTTAGGACAGGTCTGAACTGCAAAGTGAGACCATGTCTCAAAAAAACCCCAAAAACAAAAACAAAAAACAAAACAAACAAACAAAAAACACCATAAGAAGATGAGATAATAGTGTATTCCTATCTTTATTTCTTTCTGTTGTTTAGGGAAGGGGGTAGAGGAAAGTAAAGAAAAGGAAGAAAAATATTTGATGGTTAAAAGGGAAAAAAATTGAAATAAAGCGTATGTATATAGGGGGTCAAGGCGTTTAAGGGATGGGAAAAAACAGGAATAAAGATAGGATATGTACAGGTATAAATTCTCAATGATGAGTAAGATCACAATATATACATAAAATGTACCAATAAACTGAATAAAGAAAATAGTATCTCTCTAAATTCCCAAACCCCTCAAAGTCAACCCATGGAGCTTAACAGGAAGAACAGTAAAGGCAACTCATGCAAATTATTAGAGAGGATAACATAGGAATTTTTAAAAAAATCAAAAAATTGTTCTGAATTTAACCAAGCACAAAATTAAAATTAAAGTGGATTAGAGATGTAAATATTAAAAGAGAAACACCAAACCTGCTGGAAAACAGGTTATGTAGAATTCATGAAGATGTTAGTATAGGGAAAAACTTGAACAAAATCTTTGCAGCATGAGAACTAGCAGAAGGAATTAACAATAGGGATCTCATCTTATTAAAAAGCTTCTACACAGCAAGAGAAACTACCAGTAGAACAAAAAGACAACCTACATAATAGAAAAGAATTTTCACCAGTTGTTTCTCAGACAAAGTGCTACTATCTAGAGCATACAAAGAATTTTAAAAAAATTAACCCCTCCAGGCTATGGATTTAGCTCAGTGATTCCAGTGCCTTTCTTGCAAGTGCAAGGGCGCAGGTTTGATCCCCAGGTAACCACATTCAATACTGGGCATGGAGACTCTTGCCCACCATCAATCCAAACCACATGCCACAGTGCCGGGTGTGGTGGCTCATGAATTTAACCACAGCACTTGAGAGGCAGAGGCAGGAGGATTGCTGTGAGTTCAAGGCTGAGCTCAGGGCCAGCCTGAACTGCATAGCAAGACCCTGTCTAGAAAAAAAAAAAAAAAATCAACCCTCCAAATTTAAAGATACAATTCAAAATGATCATCAAAAATGAACAGACACTTTTCAGAGGAAGAAGTAAAGGGAGCTAAGAAACATATGAATAAATGTTCAACATCGCCAGTCATTCAAGAGATGCAGATGAAATCAATGCTGAAAATCCATCGCACTGCACAAAGAATGATTGCTATCACCAAATAAACCAACAACTAATGCTAGTGGGGCTGTGGGAGAAATAACCCTTCTCCAGTGATGGTAGGAATTTAGACTGGTGCAACCACTATGGAGATCAGTGTGGAGATTCCTCAAGAAATTAGGATTAGAGGTTCCATTTGACCCTGCTATTTCCCTGCTAGGTATATACACAAAGGAATTAAAATAATCCTACCACAGGGGCATATGTGCACCAATAATTACAGTAGCTTAGTTAGTGATAGCTAAATCTTGGAAACAGTCCAAATGCCCATTAATGAAATGGATAAAGAAATTTAAAAAAATAAAATGGGGTATTACTCTGCCATAAAGAATGATAAATTTGAGTCATTTATGCTCAAATGGATGTACCTTGAGTACACACTCATAAGTGAAATAAATAGGACACAGATGTGTAAGTATCATTTCATTTCTTTGGCATGAGAAACGTAAGGTGTAAATGGGCTCCAAAATGTATGATAGGTATTGTGAAATAGAAAGAAAATGTACAAAAAGGAAAGGGGCAACTGGGGGGAGATAAGATAGGGTGAATAAGGAAAGGAAAGAAAAAAATTGATGGTTATAGAAAAGGAAACAAAGTTTATATATATAGAGGTGTGGCATTGGAGGGAGGGCAGAGGAACTGGAAAAAAGGGAATCAAGATGATTCATATACTGATATAAACTCTCAATGTTGATAGTGATCATAATGTAAGTATAAAATATACCTTTAAAAATTTTTATTGTATCATTTTCACTCCCCTCTCTTCTCATGACTTAGTCCATACTCTATTTTTAAGAGATCTACCTCTTCATTTCCTATTAGTATCTATATTTAATTTTATTCTTCAATTTATTTATACATTGAATTTCTCACATAAGAGAAACCACATAATATTTAACCGCATATATCTAATTTATTTTGCATAATATTATGTTCTCAAGGGATATGCATTTTTCTACAAATTATTCTGACTTATCCTTCCTTGTGACCACATTGCCTTTATCCATTCATCTCTTCACGGACATAGAGGCTGTTTTCTAGACTGAATTATTGTCAGTTGGGCTGCTATATATATGAGTAACATACATATCTGTGGTATGCTTCTTTAATTCTTTCGGAAACATATCTAGAAAAGAAAGATCTGAGTCAAACTGAATTTATACTTTTAATATTTTGAAGAATCTCCTTGATGATTTGAACAGTGATTGTAGTAATTCACACTCTGAACAATATAGAAGTTATTTTTTAGCTTCAACATTACCATCATTTATTTGAATTCTTGAACATAGCCACTTTTTCTGTAGTAAAATGGAGTCTCTGTATTGTTTTGATGGCATTTTCTAATGATCAAAGATCTCAAACATTTTTTGTGTGCATATTGTCCATTTTTACTTTTTCCAACAAGTGTATATTCATTTCAGAAGCTTATTTTTGATAAAGACTTTTTCTGGGGGCTGGGATTACAGACTTCAGCCACCACGACCGGCATTGTGGTATGTGATACTGATTGCTGCTGGGTGTGAGTCTCCATGCCCAATATTGTATGTGGTTACCTGAGGATCAAACCTGGGCCCTTGCACTTGCAAGACAGGTGTTGGAACCACTGAGCTAAATCCCCAGCCCCCAAATTCTTACCATTTTTAAATGAACTTGGCATAGCTGGGATTTAGCTCTAGTAGTGCTGCACCTACCTTGCGAACACGTGGGTGATAGTTTGATTCCCAGTACTGCAAAATGAAAAATAAATAAATAAAAGTAAGTGAACTTGGCCTCTCATTATATTATTCAGACAAAAAGATAAAGGAAGTAAGTATCTGTAATACTGTGTTCACTCTATGATGGACCTAGAAAACGTATAGATGTTACCTGTACTAGACATGCCAGAGCAGAAATAATCCTAGGAAAGCATCATATTGTCAATGCATTCCATTTGAAAAAGATTTGCAGATCTGTGAGTCAACTCTCGTTCCAGGAATCTGCCCTAATGTCAAGTCTGTAAGAAACTGGTGCTGATCAACAGTCGGGATAATCATTTAATAATGAGTGAAGATACTGAAGTAGTGCTTTATGTTGAATGCTAAGAAATGATCTGAGTTGAAATTGAAGTACAAGTATGGTAATCTTTGGGTTAGTGGTGATCCCAGTAAACACAGGAGTCAGGAAAAGAAGGAAGAGGAAGCATTCAATAAAGGTAAACTATGAATCAAGTTAGCATTGTGGATTGACGACTGTAGTTGAACTCCGCTGGAAACTCTAGGAGTCAGTGTACCACATAGCCCGAATAAAACTAGAGCTGGATAAAAACTAAAACAGCAAAGATACTTTACTTTATAAAATATTATAAATTATAGGAAAGATACCTCAATACACAGCTGGCCTCATTTTTGAATATAGTGTGACAGATGAGAATTTATAACCAAGGGATAGTATATGTGCTGCCGAAGCGAGCACGAACCAAGGGATAGACCGGGAGCCAGTAGAAGGAAAACTACTAAGAGCAAATGCCAGTTTGGTGATTCTGTCTTAATAGACACAACAGAAATCTTTTGGAAGACAGGCGTGGATGGTCGGGTACCAGGATTTGGTAATCCAGGTATCTAGGATTACCAGATAGAGAGTACAAGTATTTTTGCTGGTCTGACTTAGCAAGATTCTTTCTAAAACTAGAATCAACAAAGAAGCATATAAAGCCTGAGTATGCGCTCTACTTAAAAAAGAAGGCTCTATATAGGGGGTGGGGGTTGCAGGGTATGTAGGGAGAAGGGAAAAATTGAGAATCAAGTCATGTCACATTCTGGTATGAACTCTTAATGTTGAATGGGATGATGATGTGTATTCATAATGTACCAATAATGATTTAAAAAAGAAAAAGAAGGCTCCCAGGAGGCTGGCCAAAGCTTGGTCCGAAAGAGTCTGGATCATAACTCAGAATTATCTCTTTTCTGAGGCCGGTGAAAGGCACTATTTATACATAAATCTTGTCAGTCATTGGCTGCTTTATAGACATGAGTGTTCTGGTTGTCACAACTGGGCTACTTAGGCAGAGTGGGCTCTGGTGGCCCAAAAGTTGTTCAAGCACTTAGAAGTCTCATAGCTTTTACTGCAGTGGTGAGGCAGCAGGGGATGGGGAGTGAGCATAGACTGAGCTTACTATGCATGGCAAGGACATCTTTCAGCAGGAGTCTACATGATGGCATTTCGGAGAAGCCTGGAAGTCAATGGATCAATAGCTGTTTTCACTAAGCTGCACAGTGTGACCTGCTCAAAGACAACAAGACCATGGAGAGGACAGCTTAGAGTGGAAGGATGAGGAGATGGGTCCACTTTTGTCTTTGTGGCTAAGAATCTTTACACAAAATTTAACATTTCCTTGCCCCTTCTTTTTACCACAAGAAGTAATTGGCTAATAACTGATAGTTTAAGAGTGTTTTTAAAAAAAGATTTTGGGGTTAATCTTATCATGAAAACTAAGACCACCACATGCCGAGGATTTACAATTAGGTACATTTATAAGGAACTATGTTGCTAGAAGAGAGAAGATGAGTGCTCAGAAGTCAGTACCTAGGTGATCACAGGACATCAGAGTCTTCACATATTCAAACCATAGTAATTGGTCCTAAAACCAAAAGCCACATCCAAATACTACCTTGCAGTCAGCAGCATAGAGCACTCACCGGGTCACTGGGCAGCAGATGGGGCACCTCAGTGAGGCCAAAAAGTAGCAATGCATGACAAAGAAAAGATGTGGGTGGGATATTTTTGCACAGTGTGACAGTCTCTGCTCAGGACAACCTTAGACATTTTGTTCACAGAGGGACTTGCTTTTCCTTTCCATCTGCAACAGACAGCATAGCCTGTCGGGAAAGAATGAATCTCTTTGGCAGCCTTTGTTCCTCAGGCTTGCTGTGTTTCTCCTGCACAATTCCCAAGAGAGGTTTAGGAATCAAGGGCTGACAGAGCAAGAGAGAGGAGGTGTTTCCCCCGCAGATGGCTGTGTACCCTAAATATGAACTAATCCAGCGACAGCAAGTCAACAAAACAAATTGGGAGTTGGAGATGGGGACTCATTAGCCTTGGAAACTGAAGGGAGTCCTGGAGCCTGTCATCAGGGATGTGATTAGAAATCCTTCAGAAATAAATGTGGTGTGAGCACTGATCAGCCCACACAGCTGGAGAAGGGCATTTTAGAACTGAGCTGCATGAGGCACAGATGTCATTGTTGCTGAATCCTGGGAAAGGGGCAAAGGGGGTCAGGCCAACAGAGGGCGCCTTCAGAATGTTGAGGTAAGCACCACAGCCTCAGTATGTTAACTTGCCTGACACGAGCAGAGTGATCTTGCTGCCCTGCACCAGAAGTTCCCCCTAAGTACTGCAAAGAGTTCAGCAGCAAGTTTGAGAGCATCTTTGTTTTGATTAGGCAAAAGCTGGTCTCTACCCTGGCTCTGAGAGAGCAGGCTGCTGGCTTCCTTGTGAGAAAAGAAGGTTCACAGCAGGAAGACTTTTAAGAAATGAAAGGCCCTCCTCTGGGGAAATGAATTAGATGAAAGGATCTCCTCCTGAATGCAACTGAGAATGAACTAAAAAAGCCCCTAACCCTACCCTACCCTACCCTACCCTACTGGGAGAAAAGTGCTTCCTCTGTAAGAACAGGACTCTAAAGCAGATGCAGCATGTGTTCGATGGTAGCATATGGATTAGATTGCTGCTTCCTGTGCTCCTGTGCCCGAACACTTTGTGCGGTGCATGAATCACTGACCTTGCTATATCCCAGCTGTACTTCTCAAGGTCACCTTACCATTTCTCTTAAACTGATTCCCTCTCCTTTCCTCCGAAGCATCATGCTTCCACCTCATGTTTCCATTTTAAAATCTTAAAACTTTAGACTTTGCATGTATGAAAACTGATTTGTCTTATTTTTTTACATGCTTTTTTAAACCTCTGGTGTATTTAACATAGTTCAGTGAGATAGAGCAAAAGGCAGCTGTTAAATGGATGGCTCTGTGGAGAACAGAATGCTTCTTTCCAGTGTCAGGTCCCCAACCTTGAAGCTTAGGTGGCTCCTCCATTGCAGAGCACAAAGAGGGGCAGCCAGAATTGACTGTGCTCCTGCAGTCGTGCTGCTAACTCTGTGCAGCTCAGCCTGAAGCATCACTTCCAGGGCTAAGAGGATGGTTCAGGGCTCACAGCCCATGGATTTCCTGGCTGTGGTCGCAGAAACTACCAGTAAGGTGCTGGTTGTGACAAGGGTTGTTTTATGACCCGTTCCTTCCCCTGCTGCTCCTAAATCCATCAAGGTTCCAGGTAGTGTATGGCAACTTTTAGCCCCAGTGATCTGGGCTGGGTTTGGGTCACTGTCTAGATTTCCATGTGAGTCATCTACTGTTCCAAGGTAATAATCATTATGCATATTTATACTAGACTGTATATCTTGGGAAATTTCAGTGTCTGAAGATTTAGGACTTTGGCTTTGAGAGTTTTCAAAGTTACATATTATGAGACAAACACACGAGAGGCTCTGAACAAAGTGGGCAAAGAATTGGTTTTCAACTAAGTACATCTCCAGGGTCCAGCAGGTCACCTCACCTGGAAGACATACCAGGCCCTTGCACGTGAAATGTACTATGACACTGTGCCTGTAAATCATACCATCTTGAAAGCAGGCTTGTAATTCTCCGGGGGCACTGTAGAGCAGCACTATAATTCTTATAGACCTGAAGGGAGTGCACGGCCTGCATCAAAGTCACCCACATGAAACAAATTCCAGAAGACTGAGCCAATCATATTGATGTATAACTAAGTGTCCTCCCAGTTACTCCACATCCTAAAGTGACAAAATTCCTCCTATTTGGCCTGCTTATATCCCCCCCACCCTGTCACTTAACTACACCTGTGGGACAGGGCTCCTTCTAGTTGTAACATACTCTGTCCATAAACAGCAGTGCACTGATGATCTTAAAGTACCTGTGATAGTCCCATGCAGGAAGAACATTACAATGAAGAGCTCACACTCTGCTCAGTTTACTACCTTAGCTCAACTGTAGAACTGTATTGAATATTCTGCCATCTTCTTGCTTACTGTGTCTGTGTTACTGACCAGTCACTGCACTCCAGTGAGGAAGTGCTGCTGTTCTTTGACTCCCTCGCACATTCCCGTCAGTGTGAACCCTGCACTGTTAGTGTGCATGTATTCTCTTGACAGTGGTGGGTCTCCTGACTAGTGATACCATTGAGGGGCATACAGAGAGATGCTTCTTTTCATTCTTTTTGCACTTTCTGTGCACTTGTCCAACAGCACCGGTGGGATGAGGCGAATCTTTGCCTCCTTCTTATCCATTTTCCATTTGGACTATTGCATTTGCCGTACAGAATCCTACTATTTGTCCAGTTTGCGTTGTGTTTCCTGCTATGTGGTGCACTGAGGATGCAGTTTTCTCCTCTTTATCACTTTCATATCCCCTTTCTACTTAAATACACAACCACACAGAAAGTTTGAGAATTCCAACTATTGTGCCTTCATATTCCATTCCTGTTAGACTACAATGTGGTCTGAAGATGCTCCGAAATGTCCCCTTACCATCTTGTGCCAAGTTACTCTTATGCAGTAGTATTTGGGGATTCCTATTATTTACCAATTTCATGTGAGTCATGCAGTTAATCCACCACATAGATGTTGTGGGTTTCACCAGTGCACTGGCCAGGATAGGGTCCAACCTCATGTCTTGTCCAACCCCTCTGTAAATTACTCCTGTTGGCTGATAAGCACAGTTTGTCTTTGTCCTTTTTACATCCCCTACAAATGATCTGAGGCTGTGTGGCTGTACCTGTGTATGTTATGTTTCTAATTGTCATACTACCCTGCTGGTGTGAGGATAACCACCTTTGAGCTCCTGAAATGCCATATACAAGTTCATCAGTCTCCTGAAGCTCATGTTTCCACCATTTCTAACTCCTGCCCAGGTGCCCACTACACTGATGTGGGTGCCCCAGCTCATTGTCTCGGTCATATACACATTCACATACACTATGGCACGGATATGAGTAAATATTTCAAGTGGCTTCTCTCATGTTCCTTGCTGATTTTCACCACTACACTGATGATGGGAACTGCTCATCTCTACATCACTCATATTACTTTTTAATTCCCACCATTGGTCATGTAGGAATGAAGTTATAGGTTATAGGTTAAAGGAATCTCCATACTTATTTGCACAGTTGAGGAGAGTTCTTTTTTCCTCATAGCCTCAACTGCATTTGTTATTGGCTAATATTTTTATAACGGCCATTCTTTTTAGAGTGAGATAGAATCTCAGTGTTGTTTTAATTTGTATCTCTTAAATGACCAGTGATGTTGAACATTTTTTCATATACTTATTTGCTGTTTACACTTCTTCATCTGAGAAGTTTCTATATTTTCACAATAATTGTGTGGGACTATGCTCATATTCAGTTCATACCATTTTCAAAGATACCACTATAACAATGGTGCAGAGTGCCTCCTCTTTGCCCTATCTACATCTTTGTTCAATTAACCACTATGTTGATGCAGTAAACTTCTTCTGGATTGTACCCTTCACTCCCACTATAACTTTATACTACTTTATTCAAGATGCAAAACTATTGTTTTTTGCCAGGTCACATCTTCCTTTTAGCTCACTTCTACAATGATTGTTTGCTCTATTTATCTCAGTTGTTCACGTCCATCACTTTGTTAACAACACTAGCTTTCTCTTCTTTGCATCATTCTTATCTCCACTTCCCAAGGCTGACCATGTGAGGAGATTTTGTATCCTACTCACATTCCTGTCTTAACTACAGTCTCACACTGTCATTTACAAATGTTACCCTGTTCTCTACGTTGTGAGCCCAGTCACATCCTGACTGTAATAACTGAGCAGGGATCTCTCTCTCTTTCTCTCTCCTTTTTTAAAACCTATATTGAGTTTATTGCTACATTTTAGGAAAACATTATGATTCCATTCTTCACTGAGGATTTGTATCTGTACATTGTATACTTTGATTCATATTTTTTCACATTCCCCTTCCCTCCCTTTTATTCCTCATTCACATAGTCTGCCTGCCCACAGCACTGCACTGATAGATCAGTCTACTTTGCTTTGGCACGTTCTGTACCTTTTCTGTTCACACAACTACACTGATGGTGATGATCTCCTCCAATTCATCTTGATCACCTCCCCTCTTAGACAACCACTCCTTTCCACCCTATTCGCATCCCTGGTCCAATTGCATAACAGCAGAGACAGTACAGATGGCCCTATTGGCTCTATTCAGATTTACTGTCCTAGTAACCCCTGTAATAATGGTGCAGAGTTCTTTAATGTTATCTGATTCACATCTAACATTCAGTTGTACCACTGCACTGTTGATGTTAGATAACTCTGCTCACATTTGCTTTCCAAGTGTAACATTACCTTGATGCTCTGTGGCTTCTCCTTTGTCAATATTGGGGTATAATTACTCTGTTACAGGGTGCTTTCTTTGTTATTGCTCGTGTCCCCTGTCCCCATGCTCCACCCTCCCAACAATACAGGCTTTTTTTTTCTCTTTCTGCCTCCAATTACAACATTGCAACTTAGGTTAGTGGAACTTGTTCTTTTGGTGTGAATCTCTACTGCAGTGACAGAGCATATTTCATCCTCTTTACCTTGTTCACACCTGTGCCCAAGTATAAATGCCTAGTAATAGTGTAGGGTTATTTTCCCTTTGCATATTTTCTGTTCAATTAAACCAGATTTTATAGAGTCTGTCTCTTCTTCTTTGCCACTTTCACATATCCTGACCAGATATACCACTGAACTCATGGGTGGGGTGCCTACTATTTGACCTGTGAATACCCTCTGTAATACCCCTGCACTGATGTTTCAAGCCTCTTCATCTTTAATTGTTATGTTCTTTCTTTAGCATCGCATTAACGATGGTCTCATCACCTTTGCCCTGCACACATCAGGCCTGGTTAGACCACTGAGTTGATAATACGGACATGCTCATCTCTTTTCTGTGTAGTGTCAAGTGTGGGACACACCAGGATATGAGGATCTCTCTGTTTGCTCTGTTTACACTTTCTGTTCATTTACAAAGACATGGGGCTGCTGTTTATCAAAATTTCCATTTTTCTTTTCATGTGATGAGTCCCTGATGGAGTGAAGCTGCCCCTCTCCTTCCTGTTCACCCTCTATACTGAGCTATGCAACTGCACTGAATGTACAGTGACCTCCTCTTTGCTGTTCTCATGCACCTGTCCATGCTCACCACTGTGATGATGACATGAGAAGCTCCTCTAGCTCATTCACTTCCTCTGTGCACTTATACCTCAGTGATGATTGTGTTTACATTGACCTTGTTCCCCAAATTGACCCACAACATTGCACAAATGCCTTAGACATGCTGCTTCTGCTCCCATTCTCAGCCCTTTCCCCATGAAGCTATGGCACACCTAGTGGTGCACCGCACCTCCTTTTGCCTCATTCACATGATTAATTTAGGATAAATCACTGGAGGGATGTTTTGAGGCTTCTTCTCTTTGCCTTTCCCAGGAGTTTTCCCTCAGTGCCAATGGTATAAGGATTCTCCTGCTTTCTTTATTTAAACTTCTTGTGGCATTTCATCCCCAAACTCTTGAAGTAGGGCTCCTCTTTATTCTTCCACATCCTGCACCCAGTCCCATGTTCATACCAATATGTCAGGGATCAGGGTCTCCTCTGTTCAGTTTTCAGTGCAGTTTGCTGCACTGAATGTGTGTGGGTCTTACTATGGTCACATTTTACATTCCAGCCCAGTGACCTCATGAGTTCATGGATGACATTTCATACTCTGTACTGTTTGCATCCTCTGTGCAGCTATACTCTCATACTTCTGGTAAGTGCTGTTGTCCCTTGCACAGGTGGTATACCCTCTAGCTGATTATGCTTGTCCTACTAGTGCATGGATAGGGCAAAACTCCTTCTCTTTGTCCTACCCAAATTTCCCACTCAATGAGTTAACTACACTGACTCTGCAGAAGTGATCTCTTTTGAGACATTCACATCCCCAGTTGAGTTATAGCTCTAGTACTGATGGTATGGGGTTGCTTTTCTATGTCCTGCTAATATCCTTGGGCAAGTTACACCCATGAAGTTATTGATCAAAGATCTTCCTGTATTCTCTGCTCTCACCTCTGTGTCCTGAGACCCTTCCCCATTTTCTGCTGAGAGATGACACTGCACCCTTCCTCTTCAGTTAATTCATAGCACTTGTCCACTTGTATCTGTACAATAATAGGATAATAGCTATAGATATTATTCTGTTTGTTCCAAATATATATCCTATCCAACTGCACCACAGCACTGGTAGTTTAAAGCTTTCATCTCAGATCTATGAACGTGCTTTTCACTATACTACATATTTATTGGGGAAGAGGTTCATTCACTTTGTACCATTTATACCCCTTGCCACTTACACTACCATGCTGATATGTGCTTGACCACTTTTCATTGTTATGGTCATAGTTCCTGTTCAGAGCTTCCACTGTGATGATGGATGCTTCATTTCCTGTACACATCTCTCATTCTGGAACTGATGGTGAAGATTTCCTTCTTACTGCACTCATAAAGCTCAGGGCTTCTTATCACTGCTTCAGAAAGATGATTGTTCTAGTGACAGAGCTTCTCTTTTTAGTCCATTTTATGTCCCTTGTCCATTTGTACCATTGCCTTGATAGTGAAGCTTCATGTCTTGTCCTTGTTTCCACCTATTTCTTAATTATACCAATGCACAAATAGGTTAAGAATCCTCTTCTATTCCCGATCACTATCTTTTCTCAGTAATTCCGCTGTCTAATGGTTTAGCATCTTTCTCTTTATTTATATACATTCCCTGACCAGTTAGTCTACTGTTTAGTTTGGGTGAAGCTCCTACCTATACATTTGGTCATTTCTCCTCCTTCTAGTTATATTAACTCTGAGGAACATTATTTCTTCGATCTTCACATTGCCTGTGCATTTACACGCCTGAACTTAGTGTAGAGCTTCTACTCTTTTCCATGTCCACATTCCCTGTCCAGATACAGCACTACACTTGTAGGCCAGTTCTCTTATTATCTGACAGATTCACATCCTCTGTAGTGAACTTATAGTGTAAGCCCCTTTTCCTTTGCACCTTTGACAGTCTTTCACCAAGTTCACCACTGCAATGATAAAGTAGGCCTAGTCTTCCTTATTCCATTAATATCTCCTATTCAAATACACAACAGCAATCTTTTCCCTGTTCATATTCTGACCTTCTTTCACCAGTGATTTGGGGTTTCTCTTGTTTATCTTAGTCACTTATCCTTCACAGTTAATCCACTGGGTTGGTAAGTGAAGTTTCTCATTCCCCTTCACATCTTTGTGCACTGATGTGCTACTCCTAATTCAGGGTTCCTGCTCTTTGCCCGGTAGACAAGGTCATATATTGTATTACATGAAGTTTATAGAAAAAGTAAATCTACACTAACAGAAAAATCAGTGTTTTTTCCCCCTGTAATGATAGGATAGAGTGGAGCTAACTACATGCAGACCTGAGAAGTATGTTGCAGGTGAGAGCAGTGCAAAAACTGGATTGTAGTGATGGCTATACAACTTTATAAACTTACTAAACATAACTTAATTGACACAACAGGTGCATTTTATGTCATGTAAATTATACTTCAGTTACAAGGTGGATAGAAGGAAGGAAGGTCTCAAGCAAGCAACCAAGTATGCCCCGGGCCAGCAGAGACTGGCAGATTTTATATTGTCCTGACAGGCACAGAAGCACTAAGCACAGCTTGTGCCTGGAGGTAAGTTCAGTGCTTTATCTTCACACCACAGATGACTCACAAAGACTCAGCATACTGTGGCCACTACAGTTTTTATAAATGACAGAAGGTTGACTTCTTCAAGGGCAGGCCAAGAGGGTTACAAGCAGATTTTCTGGGACTCTTCACACAGAATTATTTAATTTTCACAGCTTGTAGACTTTCCCAGCTCCTATCTCCCAGGTCCCAGAAAGGGAGCATGGCTCCTGGGCTACATCCTCTTTCCTCCTGAAATCTTCACAGTATAGCTACTGCTGTCACAATTATAGACCACATAAAATTTGACTTTGTGTAAAATATCCAGTATAAGACCAGAGTATATGATATTGGGATGTAGCTATGAATTAATATAACAAATTAATATAACAATCATTCTGTTTGAGTGAATCTAGTTAATAAATGGAAAATGCCCCAGTTTTAATGATGGCAGCAGGTATGGTGATTGGTTGATGTGAAATTTCTTTCTTTTTTTTTTTTAG
>PVIR01037713.1:0-15006 GCA_004026965.1 Petromus typicus | reverse complement strand
TAAGTGTCTTGATAAACTCCTCTTTTGCTGAATTTGATTGAAGACCTTTGAGCTTCTTATGCCTAGGCATTGGTTTCTTTTCCCAGATTTGAAAAATTTGTAGTCATTCTTTCTTTTTTTCTTTTTTTTTTTTTCAAGACAGAGTCTCACTTTGCAGTTCAGGCTGGCCCTGAGCTCACTGTGCAGCCCAGGCGAGCCTCAAACTCATAGAAATCCTCCTGCCTTTGCCTCCCAAGTGCTGGGATTACAAGTATGAGCCACCAATCCAGCACTGTGGTATCTGGTTCTGATTGCTGTTGAACATGAGTCACCATGCCCAGTATTGTTATATGTGGTTCCTGGGGATTGAACCCAGGACTTGGCACTTGCAAGGCAGGCACCAGAACCACTGAGCTAAATCCCTAGCCCTGCAGTCATTCTTTTTTGAAAGTAGATTTTTGCTTCATCATCATCATCATCATCATCATCATCACTTTTGGCAGTACCTGGGTTTAAATTGAGGCCTTTTTGCTTACAATATAGGTGCAGTTCCACTGAGCTAAATCCCTGGCTTTGGTCCATTTACTTTTCATCTTTTAAAGACATATTATAAAATCCTGTCATAAAAATGTTAATTTTGTCTGGTATTTCTATTTTTGTAATGTCGAGGGTCAAACCCAAGATTTATATGTGCTAGTGCTTATCAATTAGTTTTGTGATGAATGTATTAAAGAAGGATCAACATTTATTGTAATCAATGTTATAAGTATATAGGTGCTTATTCACAAATAATGATGTGGTTTGTTATATATACACACACACACACACACACACACACACACACATATATATATATATATATATATATATGTATATATTCTTGTCTTGTTTAGATAAGATTTAGCACAAACACTGTAAGTTGGCTATCATTTTCCCATGTATATAATTTTACAGAATCAGGGAATTGTAAAATGGTTAATCAACTCAGAAGTTATCTAGTGGAAACTTCCTGGTTTTCAGATAATAAATTTTTAACATTGCTCTTTAGAACAAATGAGCTGATGATAAAGTTGTACTGTATTCAGTCTTCCCAGGTCTTCCTAAGAAGTATCTGGAATTTTATAGTTTTATAATAAAAAGATAAAAGTAATGCTATTAAAATTATAGCAGAGAATTAAAATACATGAAACACATTGAATTATTATTTCTTTTTCTAATACCAAGTATATTAAATTTGGAGAGCAATAAGAATTTGAAAGATGCAATTATAGTGATTTTAATGATCCTCTTGGGCACTTTAGTCCTTTAAAATGTATTGACAGTAGTTGGTTCCTCATTGTGACTTTTGGTTTTTAATATATTTTCTTTCTTTTTCTTAATGAAAGTGTTTTGATAGTCCTTTTGACTTGCCAAACATGAAATATGCAAGTTGGATTTATACATAAAGAAATGAGGATTTTTATCTTCAGTATAAAACATTTAGAAGAGAAAGAAGATGCAAAAATGCTTTAAAAAGATTGTTTATTATACATAAAAGAAATTTACTGAAGTGTGATCCAATGAATACTGCTATTTCTGAAATGAAACATTCTGGAATGAAACCAGAAATTTTATAGTTTTCTTTGATGACTAGCTAGCACTATCAATCCAGCACAATGTGGGCTTTTGGAGTGGCAAGAAATGTGGGTAGACCCACGAAATCTTATATCTATCTAATAGTTTGTTAACAAGTTTGCAGCTTGTAACTCAAGGAATATCATCTACTAATGCTATCTGTATGAAGTGTACGCACACAGTATGCTGTTGTCTACAGCAAAGTTCTCAACCTAAATCAGTACCTTCTGCAGGAGGTGTTTGGGAATGTGTACACATTTAGAGTTGCTCAATGACAAGAGGCACCAGGCACATCAAAGATTTAGTATGTGCAGTAAAATCCAGAAACTTCCCCAATCAGAATGTCAAGAGCATTATTTTCCCTCACTCTTGTCTGGCTCCTAGAGAATACCAGTTTCGACAGCATGTTCTCTTATATAAACCCTCTAATCAGAGAATATTTATAAATCATTTTAGATTTCATTAACATCCAATTTTCTTTCTTGGAAGTCTGCTTTCCTTCCTTATTATATATCAGTGTTACTGCAATTAGACTGTAATCTGTAGGATGGAAACAATATGAGTTTGATGCACCACAGAAATTTTATTGTCTATTTTGCTACATGGCACATAGTCAGCTTTCAGAAATACTTGTTGAATAGTTTTCATTCACCCAGTTAAAAAGTATAAAAGTTGTATAAGCACTGGTACAAATCCCCATTATGGAGTGCAATCATGATGTGTATATTTAATGTACCAATAAAGATAAAAAAAAAGTTGTATAAGCATGTTTTATTCTTTCCTACTTATTTCTTTCTATATTAAAATTACATTCTACTATTCCTTTGTTTATTAATCTGTATCATTCATTTTCAAATCTACTATTCAACTCTAGCTTTTATTAACAGAATCTAAAACTACTAGAAATCTATTCTTAAATTTATTCTCATTTTAATTTCACATTGTATACTACAGCAAGTTAAAACTTCTATTTGTAAAATTTAATGTATTTTATTTTATGAATAGATGTAGGTTAACAGAAAAATTGTACAGAAAGTGGATAGTTCCTATAACTCTTCCCAGTTTCCTGCATAATTGACATCTTTTTTGTGACAATTTGACAGTTTGTTATAATTGATTAGCTAATACTGACATGTTACTATTACCTAAAGTCTCTAGTTTACATTAAGATTCACAGTTTACCTTGTACCCTACAGGAGTTTTAACAAATATACAAGTAACCATTATAACATGAAAAAGAATAGTTTCACTGCCCAAAAAATGTCTCCTATGCTCCAGTTATTCTTACCATCCTCTCTCCAGTCCAGACACCTGGAAATCACTGATATTTTTACTGTCTGCGTAGTTTTATTTTCTCCAGAATGTCATATAATTGGGATTATACGTGATAAATTCTTTGCATATTTGTTCTTCACCCAGTGTGTACATCCTCTTTCTGTTATAATAATGAAGTACCTGAGATAATTCCGCTATAAGGAGAAAGGATTTACTCTGGTTTGTAGTTTTGGAGATTATAGTTCAAGATGAGGTGAATATATTATGGCCTTGGGCCTCTGGTAGCTGCACAGGACAGCAGTAGTGGAGAGCACGTGATGGAGCAAACTGCTCACATAGCCAATGAGAAAACAGAGAGGAAAAGGTCACAGTCTCCTCCCAGCTCATGCTACAGTAACTTGTCTTTCTGTTGAACTTCACCTCCTAAAGGTTCCACCACCTTGGGCAGGCACTTATCTAAAACATAGCTCTTAACAACATGTGCTTAGGCTTTTTCCTCTCTTTTTACTACTCAATACCTCATTTATTATTGAAAATATTTATTATACAGTTATACTACTGTGTTTTTAAAATACTAACTGAAAGATATCTAGGTCACTTCCTAGTAATTATAAATAAGGTTGATATATACATTTATGTGTAGGTGTTTGTGTGAACATATATTTTCACTGAATTTGGGTCAATAACAAGGGCACAATAGCTGGACTACATGGTATGCTTAACTTTATAGGAAACTGGCATATTGTGTTCCAAAGTCACCATGCCACTTTGCATTCTCCCAGAAATGAACGCTTCACATCTTTACCAGTATTTTATATTGTTAGTGTTCTAGATTTTAATTATTCTGATATGCAGTGATACCTCACTGCTTTAGTTTGTAGTTCTCTAATACCACATGATGTGGAGTAATTTTTATATGTTATGTTAACATTAGAAATGATAAATTAATTCATGAATTTTCAAGAGACAAAACAAACTACAAAAATCAGCAGCATTTTTATACATAAATACACTGAAAGCTATATAACACTGATAAAAAAATTAAAATATAAATAAATGATATCTCATATTCATAGATGAGAACTAGTGTTGTTATATATCTTTTCAACTCAGAGCAGTATGCAGATTTAATATAATACTTACCAAAGTATCAATGACATTCTTCAGAGTAATAAAAAATGCTAAAATTAATGAACTATAGAAGATTTCAAATACATAAAGCAGTACTGAGGAAAAAAGTTGGTAACTTCATATTTTCTAGCATACCAATAAACTTAATAAAAAGAATTATGTTACAAAGCTATGGTACCTTAAATGGTGCTTGTGTAAACCAGGCATACACTCCGTGGAATAGAATAGAGTTCATAGGTAAATCTGAATATACACAGTGAACTAATTGTTGACAAAGGCCGAAGAGGGACACAGTGAGGGGAAGAATAGTCTCTTTAGTAATTGATGTGAAAGACTTGCCTGATATCACTTCCATGTTGAATAGAAAATTCAGATAGACATGGATTATGACTAAAACAGCAATTATCAGGGGCAGAGGTGAGATGGAGAAATGAGGAGATGTCAGAGCCATTCTAGAGATCTGATGTACAATTAGAGGATGATAGTTAATAAAGTTATACTGCATTTGAGAGTCATGCTAAATGAATAGATTTTTAGCTGCTCTTGCTACAAAACCCCAAACCAAAAAAGTTAAGTGTGTGAGATGATATTATCTGTAAGTATCAGATAACAACTTGTGTATCACTAATGTGCAATAAAAATAATGTGCTGAAAAATAATGTTCATCTTGAAAATGTCCATTTGGTTTTTTTCAAAGTTGCTTAGCCATTTTTGATTCTCTTATTATTGATCATCATAGTGCTTTCATTCTTTATTTATATAATTTTTGTGTAACTATAATGGACCAGAAATGATAGGCTTTATGAATGTAAATCTAGTATTTCTAGCTTCTGCTAAGTGCAGACAACTTATCATCACAGGTAAACTACTGAGAAAGCTTAGTATTACTATGTAGGAACATGTGGCAGACATTGTAGTTTATTTGTCTGAGAAATTATATGTCACTTCTTGAACCAGGATGCACCATGAAGATAGAATTACTACTCTCTTGCAAGAGTCTTTCCCAAGAGCAGGCACCTTTCTATCATTGGCTGCCCTTAACATATGACTCCTTTTCTTTCAGTTATATCAGAGGAAATAAATGTTTATGACAGATTAATATTTCTCTATAAGGTGAGATTCAATTTTAAGGGTGTTATCTTTTCAATTAAGTTTTTGAGGACAAATCTTTTAATTTTTCTTCAAGATTTTTATGAAAATGAAAGATTTGGGATTAATCCACACTGCAGTAGCATGTGTGATACTTGAAAATAATTTAAATTTGAAATCATAAAGGCATTGGTTAATGAGCTTTGTCTATAGATAACAAAGATGAAAAATAAATTCATTAACTATAGATGAATTTCAAAGACATTAAAATGGGATGAAAAAGACTGCACAGGTTGACACTTGTTAATGGCATTATCTGTAAAGATTGTTGGTTGAATAATCTCAGTTTGGTGATGAGACTAATGTTAAATATGTTGGCATTGCATCAGAACTTTTTTCTTCAACTTAAGTTATAATGAAAAAATGAAATCAGTATCAAGATACATATTCAGTTTAATTTATATCAAATTGTACCTGCCTTGTTATTATGAAAAAATAATGTTCTTATTTCCTCAAATAAATGTATAGACTACATATAATATTTCTAAGAATAGGTTCAACTTCTTTAACTTTGTTTTAATTTAAAATAAAAATGTAAACTGCCTCGGGGCAAACACGTAAATATAAGTAATCAATATATATTTTATTAAGAGCTTATTATGCTGCTAGATCTTTGAGCAGGCAGAATGAGATGCAGAAGAAATACTGTGTTAGTTTATCCAACAACATGCATGGACCCTGAATCTCAGTGGCTTAGTTTATTTACTTACTTTCTCTAGTACATATTTACAATATATAATGATTACTTTCTTGGTTGAGTGTTTCTTTCTCACATACAAAGGGGTATTTTTGATTGGCATCTAGTTCCTAGATCAGTATCTTAGGCTTCTACCAAACTTTGTCTTTTTCATCTTTGTCGTGGGCCACCCTGCTCTTTTTCTTCAAGCTAGGAGGAGAAAGGACATAGAGATCCACCTGTGGAAAGGTGTTTTTTTTCTCCCCAAGGAGTCATATGCTATTGGTTAGAACTCAGTCATAAATGTGCTAAACATACCACCCTAGGTCCTCAAAGCCACACCCATTAATGATAACAGAGTCTTACTTTTGTAGTTTAGGATGGCCCTGAACTCATCCTTGAACTCACAGCAATCCTCCTGCCTCTGCCTCCCAAGTGATGGGATTACAGGTGAAAGTCATCACACCTGGCAGTGTGGTATGTGGTTCTGATTGCTGGTGGGCGTGAGTCTCCATGCCCAGCATTATTGTATTTGGTTACCGGGGATCGAAACTGGGTCCTTGCACTTGTAAGGCAGGCACTGGAACCACAGAACTAAATGCCCAACCCCTTGGCAGGGTTTTGTAATAGCTTCAAGTGTAATTAAATCTTGCCTTCTTGATTGCATTGTGCTAATTTTGAGAAAGAGGAGAATCCTAGCCTCGAAATGAAGACAACTTGAATTTGTGCATTAATTTTCTACTTTATATAAACTCAGGCAAGTCATTTAAACTTTGTATACACCATTTTCTTACCTATGAAATGATGGTTAGATGTCTAAATGTTAAGAATTATTCAAGTTCTAATATACAGTAATTTTTTATATCCATAGGTTTTTAATGTTGAATTTTAAGGACTGATGTATGTTGCCCCAAACTTATCTTTTTCCCCCTGGACAGTTAGAGTATAGTTTTCAATTTCCCTAGTAGTAAGGTATCTCCAAATACAGTTTCACTGGATGTTAGGACTTTGATGTATGACGTGATTTTAGAAGGAAACACAGTTTAGTTCATAAATGTTATTAATATTAAAAAATAAGAAGCTATCCTGGCAGGTCAGATTTCTGTTTTCTTAAAAAAGTACCTGATCATGTTCATTCACCTTAGTTTCACTGTATTTTGGGCCTGACCACATTCAACATTTAATTTTTTAATCTTTGGCTGCAAAAGATTAGCAGGAGAAGGATATGGCCAGACTTCACTTTCTGACATGAAACATACATCCTGAGGGATTCCATCTGAGGATTGTGCTATCTCTGACTGCAACGACTCTTTTATGTCAGCCTTCTACACACTTCCTTCCTGAACACACTACTTTGAAAGTCTCAATCATGAACACTGGGTCCATGGACATCAGCCATAACAGAGCTGCACAGGCTGGGTGAAGGAGGTAACTCAGTGACACATTAGAAAGATGATGTGATTAAATGTTTCAGTCTTTGGTATAAAGTCTACAGCCGCTCCAAAGATGATCTACCTAGATGACAGTTTAGAAGAAGATTCCAAGGCTAGACACATAGGTACACATAGATGAAGGGTCACTTATTGTACGACTTTGTGTCTCAGTTTCCTCATACAAAAAATGAGGACGAGAGGGGTCTCTAACTAGTATAGTTATATGAAGATTAAATAACCCTATTTCTAGATTGCCAAGAAAAGAGCTGTCACAGAGCAAGAACTAACATATTTAATTCCTTAAAAGCAACATACTAGCCAATTTGAGAATAAGATTTAGTGTTAATTCAGTTTTCATTAGTATCAGAAAATTTCTACTTCCTAGTTAAATGAAGTAGGTCAATTATTAACGTCACAGATTCTTTATATAGAGAGTAATAAAATATATGCACATTATTAGACTGTGGAAGTCTGCAAATAGATAAAAACAGTGGAAAAATGGTAGAGCTATGAATGGACTATAACAGGTACCTAATGAAAACAGGTAGACATGTCAACTGGGTGATCAAAAGAAAAAAAAAAGATTTTTCAGAATCCTCCACTGAAATGAATGGTCAGATTTTAAAAAAGAATGGATACTCAGTGTGTACATAAAGTATGAGAAAAGGCATGGAAATGCTTAATGTCATATTATATCCATACTATATTGCATAAGTCAAATAAGGTAAATTAAATACAAGCAGATTCCTGAATTATATAATATTTATGTTGTGTAAAGAACCAATATGGTGTTTTAGGAACTTTAGCTAAGAAAAAAATAAAAGCCCTTGTAAATATTTTCAGATGTGGTAGTGTTTAAATTGACAAAAAATAAAAGCCTTTCTCTTGAGAAATTTTATATTTGTTGCTATGAGGCAAATATTGACTAAGATATTTATCAGTGTTCAATTCAAAATATGATAATTTTTGCTAATTATTGAAAGAAGTTTTCAAAATGTATGTTTAGCATTTTAAAAATTGACCATTTCATGCTAGCTGTCGATTGAAAATTGAATGAGGGAGATTTTCCAGAAACAAATGTCATTCTTCCCCCAACATTTACAGACAAATTGCCATGTTTCCATAGATCTTGCCTATTGGCCTTTTTGCTATTTGTAGAGGATCAAAATCTGGCTGCACTGAGTCAGCTGGAGGGTACAAAGGCCTTAGAGGAGTCTAGCTAGGTTATATGTTGGAGCATATGACTTACGGGAAAAAGATTTAATTCTTTACTTATCAAAATCACCTCAGATTGTCTTTTTGATGTTCTAAGTTTGGAAAATGCTGATCTTTGCACCTAATAGTTCAAACAGGCCTTGAAAAAAGTGCTTCAAGTACTCATAAATCATCACAGAAATTTAGAGAAATATATCTAGTAATGTATACATAAGTACTTCCAAATCATTTTGGAGAGGTTTTTAATTATGTGTCATCTTATGAAACATCTTTAATCAATTGCAAAAATATAAATGTTAAGAAAGCTCAGCTTTAAAAAATCTACTATAATATTAACTGAATATGCTAAGTTAAAAAATCTGTTGAAATCTACTTCCTAATTTTCTTTTTCTTTTTTTAAAGCTGGAGCTCTTGCACTGCTGTATCAGCTCACACTGTATTTATGAAACAGTATCCTAAAATATTCCTACACAAAAAAACCATCTTACCTAAAATTTTCATACAGGAGCCAAAAAGGTAAATAATATTTTCTTCTGGAAGCTAAAGTGGTATGTGTGTGTGTACATCTGTATGTATGTGTTCTTGGCCGTCTTCAGATCTCACATTTATGAGTAGAAATAAAAACAGTACATGATTGCTCAGTTGCAGTACTTCATGCTTCAGAGCAGTCAAGAAAACAGAGATAGGCAAGGGAAGATTCATTTTTTTTTTGTTGAACAAAAATATCTGCTTCTGAAGAGCATGTTTATTTAAACAATTCTTCATGGAATTATTCCTTTTGACTGATAAAAGATAGTGTTTGTGAAAAGATTTAAAGTATCCCTACATGGAACTTTCCCATAGAAATAATTAGGGCATTAGTGGGTAGAGGACATAAGGAGACAGGTTTTGTGTCAGTGAATGAATGGCAGTTGCAGGCTACTGAGAGCACGTGAGAAGTCCAGTTGTCCCAGTCTCTGCTTCTAAGTGGACCAATATTTTGTGTGCTTTAAAGACAAAAGTGGAGTTACTGATCATTGCAGAAAGTGTAAGTGTCTTTCCTGGGAAGGGTGAGCATGGATTTCCAGGTTACACAGTAATGTAGCCCCTCTCGATTTGCCCTTTGTTCCTGTGGAACTTATGTAAGAATGGAACCACATAAAAGGAAGCATCCTGTCTTTTTAGAAAAACATTTCTGGGCTATTTACTTGTGTCTAATAGTGGAAATCCAAATCCACCACTCTGAACTATTTTATTAGAAATGATCTGTCCACCCCCACTGTCCCTTGGCTTCATGTTGTAATTGTACCTTGTCTAATTTCTATTTATGTATCCATAAGACTGCATTTCATCTGTGCACAATTCCACATTTGTATTTCTGATACTTAGCAGATGGCCTGAAACATAATTGGGATTAATAAATGTGTGCCCCATGGGAGAACTATTTACTGGCTCTGTAAAAGGATTTGATAAAAACATTTTAATTTATTTATATCAACACCATAAAGATAAAAACTAAAACAAAATTATTGTAACAAATACATTGTCAAGATTTGAAGAATATCAGCATGGGAGATATCAACTTGTTTCATTAGGCTAAACCTTTCTTTTATTTATAGCTGGAGGGTAGTATTATGTAGAATTTATCATGCTAGTTAACTGGAAAAAGTCTCTGGGAGATGGACTTGGTCTGCCTTTTCAAGAACAATTCTATTAAATTAATAAAAATACCTGTGTATGGAAGCAGAGATTCAAATAGAACATTTTTTAAGACCTTAAATATTTAGATCAAACTATTCACCCAGACAGTAAGACTCCCTGGCACAGTCATGCAGAGCTTATAATGTGATTTATCAAACTAACATCACTCTACAGGAATATCTAATACAAATATTTTTTAGTATTTAATTTCAAGTATACTCAATTTCTGTTCTACACTTGTTATTTAAAAAGAGAACTGGAAACTTAGCTCTGCCTATGAAGTAATTTGTGGTACCTGAAATGTCCTTGTTTCTTTGATAAGCTACCAGCATTTTTCCTCTTTTATATAGGACCTTTTTGCAGGGACCAGAGAGATATGCTGGTAGCTATTACAGGCTTTGTCATTGACTATCACCTTCATATTTTTAAGAAAAAAGATGGAGACTCAAAATGTATGTGAACAGTAAATTGTGGTCTAAAGACAAAAATAAAAGATAGGTTACAAAAAACACAGCAACTAGGGAAATACATAATACATAACATGATTGATGTGTTTCTGAAAGTGTCAGAGAAGCTAATCAAACTAACTTAGGAAGCAAGGGAATTTTAAGAATCATGTTTTTGAAATTTCTGGAAGTACAAGTAGCTTCAGGACTAAATTATGAAATTAAGACTGAGTTTCCTCCATATGTCTGTCTCATCTCTGTTGGGTTGGTGACATCTTTGCACTCCTGTGGTAGGTCTGGACAGACCAGATGCTTCTGCCTGTCCAGGTTCAGGTGAGGGGAGGGCCGATCTCTTAAATACCCAGGGCAGAAGCTCATTATAACTTCTTGTTGAATTGTATCTTCTCCCTGCATCTTCACTGTGCACTAATTTGCTAGTAATTAACCACATGCTCACCCACAGAAGGGGATGTGTAAATATGGTATCTTTTCTCTAGTATGAAAATCTGAAGGTGTACATGAACTCCACTATGTATGATAGGTAATGTGAAATAGGAGGAAAACATGCAAAACAGAAAGGGCAGCTGGGGGAAAGTAAAGAAGGGAAATATAAAGTTTGACATTTAAAAAAAAATGGGAAGCAAGGCTTATGTGTACAGGGAATGGGGATTCAAGGAGGGCAGGGAAAAGGGGAAAAATGAGAATCAAGATGTATCATATATAGGTAAATTCTCAATGTTGAATGTAATCTTAATGTATGTATGAAATGTACCAATAAAAGCAATTAAAAAGCACTGAAAAGGTAGAAGAGAAAATTGATTCTTACAGGAACATTATCATATGGTTAGCTGGAAAATGATAAATGGATGCACAAACCTTAAACATTTCCTGCAGATATACCAATTATCAGACGGTTGAACAAAAATTTAGAATTAAGAATGGGAAATTATGCATTGAAAAAATTTAAAGATCTTTGAAATCATGTATACAATGAGAAATTGTGCAAAAAGTTTCTCTGACTATAATTCAAAGGAATAAATTAATATAAGAAATAGAAACAAAAATAGTTCATCATTTAGAAGTAAAGCAATAGCAATAATGCAAACCTCTAAATACTTCCTAAATAATTATTAAGTTAAAGAAAAACTTATAATTGCATAATTTTCAACATAAATCCAAAGCAAAGACAACAAAAGCAAAAGCAGATTAAAAAAATGTTTTTCCAAAACAAGAAAAAAAATTGAGAGACTCAAGAGACAATTAATATATTTGGAGAAAATATTTACAAGTCCAATATCGGATTAGGGTTTGATATCTCACATATATAGAGAATGCAACTGGGAAACAAGAAAACAACTTGATTAAGCAAAAATATTAATAGACAATCTTCAAAAGAAGATATACAAGAATATAATTTAGTGTATGTCTTATGGTAATGGTAAAGTTATACATTTACCTGTAAATGTATAATAATGTACATTTTTAATAATGTACATTAATGATAAAAATGCAAAATCTAAATTTGTATTTTCAGCTAGAGAATGAGTACTGCAATGTACCAGTAAACATACTTTAAACTGAATTAAAATTAAAAACATTAAGAAAATTATTAATTTACTCTGTTTAGTTTACAGTGTGATATGGTATATCTATATATACACCATGATCAAAATAAGGATTAGATAACTCAAAGAATTTTTTAAAAGAATAAGTATCCTGGATAAATGTGTGTGCTAGCAGATTCTAAGTGCCTGCACTATTAGTTATTCAACAAACTATTACTATTATCATATTGAACTCTGTGTAATTAATTTCACACAAAAACCATATGAAGGCTGAGATAGCAAGTAAGGCAACTGCCTGGCTCTGCGCAGCTGGTGAGATGTCTGGTGCCAGAGCATTTGCTAAATACTGAAGAAACACAGTCCTGTCCAAGGAGAGTGAGTGAGCATGCTTCCCAGAAGGCTTAAATCCGTTTGGAGCAATGCCTCATTCACAAAAATAATAACTTCCTCAGTGAGGAAGTCCTCACTGAGAAATCAGAAAGCAATAATTGAGTGAAAGCTTACAGACAAGACAAAGACAGTTTAGAGCTATCATCACTTGATATTTATTTTATTCATGGATACATTTGAAGGTCGAAATAGATTAGGATTATATGTAGAATTTAACAGTCTAAACCCAGTTCTCTGAATTCCATTCAACCTTTTTTCATTAATTAATCCCGGTAACATTTCTCAAGTATCTACCTATCTGCCATACAATAAGCACTGAGTTTGTTTGGAATAAGAGAAACATGGCCTTTAGAACATGAGCAACAATCATTCTAAAAATCATTTAAACACAATTTATGTTTCATCTTTCAGTTTTAGACTGGTCAATTCATTAATCCAGGCTTTTGTTATAAATAATACAAATTCAGTGGAAAGGAATATAAGAAATCAAAAAATAAAGTTACTTATTGGTTCATTTAATCAACCAGAGAAAGAAGGAAAGTGTTCTTAGGGCAGATGAGATAAGACATTGAGCGTGCGTAGAGTCTTGCCATCTGCTGGTACTTGTAGACTTGTGTTTGTATCTTGTGTGAGTGATTTCTCTGTGTGGCAGAAACATGGCTGCTAGAAGCCTTGGACTTGTAACAGCTAAAACATAAGAGAGAAAAAGGAATTTCTTTTTTCAGTCAGAATAAATGTGGAAAAACGTTCAGATTGGTTTAGTCTGAGCCATGTGTTAACTACCTGTGCAAAACAGAGACAATTGTACACGTAATTAGCTACTTAACAAATAATTGCCCTCCTGGGGGAGTTAAGATACTTATGTAAATCTTGGAGGCAGCACTTTCAGCACTTTGGGAGGCTGAGGCAGGAAGATTCCAAATTCAGGTCTAGCTTGGACAACTTAGCAAGTTAGTAAGATCCTGTGTCCAAATAAAACACAAGTAAGGGATATGAATGTAGTTCAGGGCAAAGGTTCTGGGTTCAATTTTCCAGTACTTAAAAAAAATAGCGTTATCTATAAAATATTTTCAATGAATTTAGTATTTATACTTTTAAAAGTAATAAAGATAAAGAGTGAAAAGTAAGTTCAAGTAAATGATACTGAGGAAAGAAACTTGTGATAGAAATAAATTTATTCAAAATGGGACTTTTCTGGTCTTTTTGGGACAGGATTTTGCTATATCGTTTAGACTGACCTTGAATTCTATATAGCCCATGATGACCTTCACTGTATGGCAGAGGCCTGTTTGAGTGTTGGGATTGCAGAAATGGGCCACCACACTTGGCTGTGATTTTTTTTCCCCTAGGGAGAAATATTGAAGTGTTTGCCAGGAAGCCTACATACTTATGACACCCTTCTTTTATAAAAATGTTACTAGATTTTGACATTTTTAGTTTCAGATAAGATTAGTGAACTTTAAAAAAATCAAGTGATTTTTGACTCAAACTTCATTTATACTCAAATGGACATACCTTGGGGACACACTCATAAGTGAAATAAAAAGGTCAAAGATGTGTAAATACTGTATCTTTTCTCTGGTATGAGAATCTGAAGATGCAAATCAGTTCTATAATATATGATAAATGTTGGGAAATAGAAAATATTCAAATGGAAAAGGGTAGGGGTAAGTAATGAGGGAAAAGAAAAAATATAATGTTTAAAAAAAGAAAGAAAGCATATATATGTAGGGGTTTGGGGGTTGTTGGTTAGGTAGGGGAATGGGAATTAACTCATGTCATATACTGGTGCAAATTCTCAATATTGAATGTGATCATGATGTGTATATAAAATGTACCAATAAAGAATTCAATTTAAAAAAGATTAAATGATTTTTGGAAGTTCAGATTAAGTTTAAGGATGTATTAGGTAGAGAAAAGTATTCCTTAACTTGACAGTAAGCAAAATGATTATGAATGAGAACTCTTTTCAAAAGAATTTAGAATAAAAATAATATGCAAAAGCTAAAGGAGAGCCATCAACATAAATTAATGATTACTTCTGATATTTCTAGCAGTGTATTCTTACTAAATCAAAATGGCATTTGGCAACTTTTGATTAAAATGTTAAATTACAATATCAGTTGTACTTTGTTGGAAAATTTTATAAAGTTGATGAGGAAAAAAGATTTGAATGATTTTTAACTAATCAATACATTTCTTAAATTGTACATCATAAAAGCAGCATTATTTTCCCTAAGGTATATAGGTAGAAGGAAGAGGAAAAGAGAGTAATTGTTTAATATTAGTTGAATGCTTGAGCAAGCATTAAATGCATAGTAGGAAGAAAGATACTTAACTCAAATTGGTACATCTATAGTACAGGCAAAAGTGTAATGAGATAGCCATATTCAATTAATTTCCATTAACTTCGCTGACAAGATGTAGAATTCTTTTTCAGAAGTTCTTCTCAG
>PVIR01037712.1:0-14977 GCA_004026965.1 Petromus typicus | reverse complement strand
GGTACATTAAATATACACATCATGATTGCACTCCATAATGGGGATTTGTACCAGTATAAGACACAACTTAATTCTCATTTTTTCCCATAGCCCCACCCACCCTACCACCCCCCCCATATATATAAAATTTGTTTCCTTACTTTTTTGTTACAATCTCAACATTGTCCCCTTTCACCTTATTTTACATTGAGCATTTTCTTTTTTTTTTTTTTTTGGGGGGGGGGGTGCTGCATGACATTTATTCCATTTTGGCCTCCCGCTGCTGTTTGATGAAGCTGATCAACCCGTTGGTGGAAGAATCATGAGAGGTCACTGCAGCACTGCCATCAAGCTCAGGCTCGATCTTCTTTGCCAGCTGCTTTCCCAGTTCCACTCCCCACTGGTCAAAACTGTTGATGTCCCAGATGATGCCCTGGATGAAGATCTTGTGCTCGTACAGAGCGATCAAGCATCCGAGGATGAACGGTGTCAGCTTGGTGAACACAATAGAGTTGGTTGGGCGATTTCCTTCGAAGACCTTGTGGGGCAACAGCTTCTCAAGATCCTCTGAACTCTTTCCGGCAGCCTGGAGCTCCTTCCGGGCTTCTTCACTCGATTTCCCCTTCATCAGGGCCTCAGTCTGGGCCAAGAAGTTGGCCAGAAGGATCTTGTGGTGCAGACCATTCCGGATCGGGTGCTGGGTCTGGACCGGGATGAGGAAGTCACAGGGTATCATCTTGGTGCCTTGGTGGATGAGCTGGTAGAATGCATGCTGGCCATTGGTCCCTGGCTCCCCCCACACAATAGGGCCCGTCTGGTGGTCCACACGGATGCCAGCTTTGGTGATGTACTTCCCATTGGACTCCATGTCACCCTGCTGGAAGTAGGCAGGAAAACGGTGCAGGTACTGGTCATAGGGTAGCAAAGCCTGTGTCTCGCTCCCGAAGAAGTTGATGTACCAGATCCCCAGCAGAGCCAGCAAGACGGGGGCATTTTTTTCCAGGGGTGCTGTTTGGAAATGCTGGTCCATCCAGTGAGCCCCAGAGAGCAGCTGCTCAAAGTTGTCAAAACCTACGTGCAGCGCAATGGAGAGTCCAATGGCCGACCACAGCGAGTAGCGTCCACCTACCCAATCCCAGAACTCGAACATGTTATTAGGGTCAATTCCAAACTCCTTCACTTTGACCGTGTTGGTAGAAAGAGCAACAAAGTGCTTTGCAACTGCAGAAGCATTCTTGGCAGACGTGAGAAACCACTCCTTTGCTGTTTCTGCATTGGTGATGGTCTCCTGGGTAGTAAAGGTCTTTGAGGCGATGATAAACAGGACAGTCTCAGGGTTTAGGTTGGCCAGGGTCTTAGCAACGTGGGTCCCATCAATGTTGGAGACAAACCAGACCCGGGGCGGGGACCTTCTGCAGAGTATGGCTTAAGGGCTTCTGTCACCATGAGGGGTCCCAGGTCGGAGCCTCCTATGCCAATGTTGACGACGTCTGTGATGGCTTTGCCTGTGTATCCCTTCCAGTCGCCACTCCGAACACGGTGGCAGAAAGACTTCATCTTGTCCAGAACCTTGTTGACCTCTGGCATCACATCTTTGCCATCTACCAGCATGGGTACATTCGACCGGTTTCGCAGGGCCATGTGCAATACTGCACGATCCTCGGTGGAGTTGATCTTCTCACCATGGAACATGCGCTCCCGGGCAGCCTCCACACCCCTAGACTTGGCCAGCTCCACCAGCATTTTCATGACTTCCTCCGTCACAAGGTTCTTGGAGTAATCCAGCAGGATATGCCCATGGTTGGTGTTGAGAGTCAAGCTGAAGTGGTGGAAACGTTCTTTGTCGCCTTCGAACAGGCGGCGCAGGTTGAGTTCGGAGGCGTGCGCGCGGTGCCACTGCTGCAGCTTCTGGAACTCCGGGTTCCGGGTGAGCGCGGCCATGGCGGGACCAGAACTGTGCACGGACTGGGGCGGGAGCGAGGAGGAAGCGCGAGGAGGCGGGCGGCGCGGCGAGCCGAGCTCATTGAGCATTTTCTATTTCACAATATATAACATACAATGCTAGGACTCATTTACATCTTCATTTTCTCATACCAGAGAAAAGATGCGATATGTATCTTTCTGTGACCTATTTATTTCACTTATGAGGATATCCTCAAGATATCTCCATTTAAGTAGAAATGATTCAAACTTATCATTTTTTATGGCAGAGTAGTACTCCATTCTGTAGAAGAACCACAGCTTTTTTATCCAGTCTCCAGTTGATGGACACTTGGGTTGTTTCCAAGATGTAGCAATCACAAACGGAATACTTACATTTTTAAAGAAAAACAGCAATAACATCTATGTTTGCTAACTCCATTCAATTTACTGACAAATGCAGGTGATTTTAAGCCATTTAACAGAAAAATATCTTAACATCCTAATTCTCTGCAGACAATATACCCTATTAAATTTTTTTTAAGTTAGAAGATTACTCCTAGCTATTAAGATGTTTCTACTGGGCTTTAGAAAGTGTTCAGGACAAATAAATTAAATATGTTTCCTAAAGCAGTAAAGATTGTTATATCAGGCCGGGGAGTTAGCTCAGTGGTTCTGGCACCTGTCTTGCAAGCACAAGGGCCCGGGGTCGATCCCTGGGAACCACATACCATACTAAGCGTGGAGACTCACACCCAGCAGCAACCAGTACCACATACCACAGTGCCGGGCGTGGTGGCTCACACCTGTAATCCCAGCACTCAGGAGGCAGAGACAGGAGGATTGCTGTGATGTGAGTTGGAGGCTGAGCTCAGGGCCAGCTTGAACTACAAAGCGAGACCCTGTCTCAGACAAAAAAAAAAAAAAAAAGATTGTTATACCAAAACCATTGTTAAGAATTTGACTTCCATAATGAAAGAATACTAAGGGTTCAGTAAGAATAAAGATATATTATATCACGTACAGGGACAAATTGTCAATGAGAAATGTGATGATAATGTATTCCTAAAACGTACCAATAAACTCAATTTATTTTTAAAAAAAGAATACAATGGTTTCAAATTGAAAATACTGGAATGGAATAAAATGAAACGTGATTCTTTAATGGGGAGTTTAATATTCTCTGAAAAAATAAAAACAATCAAAACTTTTTCCTATTCTATTCTGTCTACTGCATTTTTCATTTTTTGTTTTTCTAGGAGGGAAAGGCTGAACTTTGGAAGGGATATACAGAAAAACAGATAATAGCAACAAAGAAAGAGTATCACTACAGCTTATTTTTTTCTCCCCACACTAAATTGTAAATACATCATCATCATCATAAAACGTTAACAATCCAAATATTTGAGGGTGAGAAAAAATTAAATTTTCTAGAGTGAAAACCTAAC
Organism: Petromus typicus; assembly: GCA_004026965.1. Taxonomy (NCBI): domain Eukaryota; kingdom Metazoa; phylum Chordata; class Mammalia; order Rodentia; family Petromuridae; genus Petromus; species Petromus typicus. The sequence goes on along the minus strand of PVIR01037712.1, from coordinate 11,630 downwards.
TTAAAGCAAAACACAAGGAAGTGTCTGTGAATGTAAAGTAAGTCCAAATGCTGAGCTCTTCGAACAACCTGAACTACAATACAATACAAAGCTGGAGCTAAATGTTGACATGAACTTTGGTCAAAGGTAGAGCATAAGTTTAACAGCTCTGCAGCCTAAGAAGTGAGATCAGCTAAAGAACTTTAAACTGTAGAGTTTCATTCACTAAATATAGAAAACATCAAAGTTTTCATGCGGCACCACATGGTCCAGGGAGACAACTCTGTGGAGAAATAGCAGACTCTTGATACTAACCAAGAGTTTAAAGATACCACTTCACAGCTGGGTGTTGATAGCACACACCTTGTAATTTTAAATTAGGAATCTAAGGCAGGAAGATTGTGAGTTCAAGGCCGGCCTGAGCTATATGGTAAGACTGTCTCAAAAAAAAAAAAAAAAAAAAGAGCAAAATAAAAACATTTAATTTCATGGTAGTCTACATGATATTCTACAGTTCTATGAAAAAAACAAAATGAGACTTGGGAAAGAAGCTAATTTGCCTATTTGAAATAAAAATAATCCAGTTAAAATAGCTCATCATTCTAAGAGTCTTTATACTTGTCACTGGGAATCACAAATGAAAGCTATGAATTAAACTGCTACTTCCACTCAGTGTATTTTCTCCATGGGACAGTAACAGTAAGGTTTCTTCCCTATTATATAACATTTGATGGCTACTTGGCAAGCACTCTCATATAACTATAACATAACAGCAATGCCCAGACAATCCTATGCTCTTTCCCTGTGCATATTTTTATATAAAAAAAAACTTTTCCTCCTTAGTTTCCCTTAAGAAAGACAAACCTGGATCCTGGGCTCTATACATATTAAGCAGATTTTCACCTCAAAACTTAGCCTTCATCTCCTAAAGGCAAATGTTCCTTATAACTCCTTTTGTGACTGACACTTTTCCTAAACCACAGGCCTTCCTGACTTGTAGTACAGCCAGGCCAGATTACAGTTATGTGGTAGTTTCTGTCAGGCAAGCTTTGACAAGGCCGCAAAAATAGACCCTGGGCACCAGCCAGGGAAACTGCCACTCACGAGGTTCCAACTTCATCATACTTTAGACTTGCAATACTAATTCTTTTTCCTCTACTTTTTCTTATTTCAAAAAAGACAAAGGCCTCCTCCTGGCCATAAATGATCCATATAACACTGAAATGAATAACTGACACCTTATTCTGCTCAAAAACACTCTGCAAAAAAAGAACCAACCTGTACCTCCTACCTGCCTTGAGAAATTAATGTAACAATAGCACTCTGGGTTGCAAAAGAATTTCTGGATCTCAAAGTCCACACAAGCTTGTTTTATTATGAATATACTGGGATATGGATAATAAAGGAAGAGAAGGTGGGTTACATTTTTTTCTTATGACTAACAATATTAACCGATTTCAGCACAGCAAAATGTTTAACTATTACAATGCTTTCAACTGACAGAGAACATAGAATTCTGAAACAATTTACTATAAGATACAGCCATTTAACTATTACCAAATATAAATGGTCTTATATCAGAGCTACACATCTATTACAGTTCTACTTTAATTAGTTCAAATTAAATTAACCACCTGATACTCTAAAATGACCTGAATTTACTTACATAATACATTCGCAATATTTTTTTAAATGAAGAAATGCAGAAAAAAAAATGGAGAAATACAAAGCAAGTGGACCAGCTTACACACATCTGTAATTCTAGCCTTCTGGGAGGCTGAAGCAGAAGAACCATAAATTCAAGACCAGCTCAGGCAATTTAGCAATTTAGCAAGACTCTGTCTCAAAAATTACAAAAGTAAGAAATCTCTTCTATAAACCTGAGAAAAAAGTTGATATTTATCATAAACTGAAGCTCAACATAAAAGTGAAAAAAAATTTCTGATTTTCACAATTTGAGTCCCAAAGCTTCAGTCATACACTTGAAATATACTCCATATATATAAATTAATGCAGACTTTTTTTTGCATGTTATTCATTAAACAAGTGTTTACAGAAGGCTAAACCAATCCAACTGTCTGTTAACAAAGAATAGAAAATTATGGAAAATGAAGACATTAAGGTTCATTTACATTAAACAGAACATTCACTCTTATAAAAAATGAGATGGACATACATACTAATGCAGAAATAGCTCTACGATATATCAAGAGTAAGTATGAACACTATAGGATATTCTTCCTAAACATATATGATTACACATGTAAAAGAAAATTTAGACAGAGATATATAAGAAACCATTAACAGAAGAGTGGTGGCTTACATTAGAGAAGGGGTAAGGAGCAGGAGTCTGTGACAGAAAATAAACTTGGGCTTTTTGTCATATTAACATTTCTTTTTAACTATTTCATTAATTTTTTAAAATCCCACAAATGTCTACTGAAACTATAAAATTAGCATTCTGTGCATACAAATATATAGCCTTTTCTCTCTTCTATCTCTACTTTCACCCTATTTTTGCTACCACTGGACTACAACAAAAGCAATGTAACAAGTCTGAGATTCCCCAAGAATCAGAGAACAAGAGAAAGCAACTACCTAAATAGAAAAGGCTATAAAATAGCTGCTATTTTGTAGATTCAAAAGATAGAGCATCCAGAGAAAGACAGAAAAATTTTATTTTCATTTTAAATGATCCTCTTCAATATTCCCAGTACATTTCAAGAATATTTTTTTCCTATACATTATCAATAATGTTCCTTTTCTACTCTCAACAGGGTAAAAAAATTCACAAACTATGCAAGAAATCACTCCTTCCACCTTGCTAAATTCATTTCAAGTAAAGATTTCTTGTTTATTTTGAAAAGCAGAAACACTTAGTTAAGTATATTTTTCATTCGTTACAGTTATACCTAATCCTGACCTAAGGCTTCCTCTACATATTTACCTTTCCAAACTCTATTATGGTAATTTCTCCAAGGGATTTTCCAAACAGGAATCTGTGTTCATTGGGAAATGAAACTCTGAAGTCATTATCCACAGGACAAAAATCAAAAGCTATATTAGGGAGCACTTATAGTAAGAATGGATATCCAAAATAAGATGTCAAACTTAGTCAAAGAATTAAAAGAATTTCATAAACAAAATTAACAGCATAAACTTGCCTTCATTTTAAAATTAACTGAAGTTGTTTATAAATGAAAATCAAGGTAAAATGCACTGAATTCCAAAAAGAAGGAAAAGAAAAATAAGGGTAAAGCACCAAGATCTCTGTGATTCAAGTCTATTTTGCTTAACAACAGTTTGAAAACTAAAAAATGATCAAATTACATTACAGCAATAAAAAGTTATTTCTAGTTTAAAACTAATCCATTCCAAAAATAAACCACAAATTCAAGGCACACTTTCTTCAACAACAGAACTTAATTAAGTCAGTAATTCCACATTTTTAAGGACAGAATGGAAAAATGAGGCTTTCCACTCAAAAGATGACGGGTATTTTACGTAATGCAACTCTTTCAATGAATTTTTTCGTACCTTAGTGATGGTAGCTCTCCTTTCCCCTGACATTTATCTTGCTTTATCTTTCCACATCTAGTTAAAAAAAGAAAAATGTAAAATCACAACAATCCATTTAATAACTAACAAACTATCCTAAATCTAACCATTCTCCAAAATTTCAATTTCCTTATATTTTATGATAACCATACAGCAACAAACCTAACAAAATATTATACTCTATAAAATGAGTAAAGGCATCATTAGGCGGAAACAAACAGCTTTCTTCTATTTCAATTTTAAGATCCATATCAATGATTCACAAACTGAATGACCTAACTTCCTAAATGAATCATACTTTCCAAAAATTCTTATTCTATATGAGTATATTAAAATACTAGGTCATCATCTGTATTTGTCAGAGCATGATGTTGGTTAAATAGGGTTAACTCTATGTGGTTTTCAAGTGAACATAAACTTGGAATCCCTGCCAACTAATTCTACCCGCAACACTCTGCATTCAAGAACTGAATCTCTTCATGGATTTATTCCCAAAATAAAATGTTATTTCTGGAAAAAAATTTTATCTCAAACACTATCTTAAACACTAATAAAGAACATATTCATACCCTCCTCTCCATCTCTATTCTTTTATTACTATAGCCACATTCTCTCCCATTGTGGTAACATAACAAATTAATACCTATTGTTTCTTTACATACTTTGTTTAGTCAATCGACTCCACGGTTTTTCTGTTTATGACAGAAATGCTGAGTCATTAAATAAAAACTCAGAAGAAAAAGTGCCAAAAAAGTTTAGAATACAGTGTTCCCCTAGCCAACTCTCAGCAGTTTGATATTTGCATTTCCCACCGTGGGAAAAATAAGAGCAAACACTTGGAACTTTTTTCTCCCCCAAGAAAAAAAAAAGATGTAGGCTTTTCGCCGGTCTTCTGTTTCCCGCTGGATAGTCACTGCCCAGGGAAGCCAGGCCCGACTGAAACTATGTAACTCTCCAATCTAGAGGTGAATGAAACCTCCTCTTGGTCAAGCATTACCCCTGAACCACCCAGCAAGCGTCTTTTCAACTGCGCTTCAGTATAGGTAAAGGTGAAAGGAGAGAAAACCCCATAAAAACGCTACGCCCTCCTGGCCGGCGCCGTTCCCCGGGACGCTCCTACCGGGACAGCAACGCAGGGAGCGGGGCGTCAGGAACAGAAGGTGCCCGGGGCACCCGACACAGGGACAGCGGCCCGCTGTAATTTCTCCCACAATGGGAGTAACACTTTCCCCGCGCGGAGGGAGGGCGCGCCTGGACGATGCCCGCTAACGCGGCGCCCCGGGAGAGAGCCGCAGGGGCGGCCAGTCCCAGGAGGCCCAGGGCCCGGGGGTGGGGGTGGGCGCAGCGGGGTCCCGCTGGGCTGCGGGGCCGACAAGGGCCCTTACCAGTCTCCGGAGCGGAATGCGGCGCCGCCCGGGAAGGGCCGGAGCGCGGCTGGCCCGCTGAGCTCTCGCCGGCGACAGGGGAAGGGCGAGCGCGTCGTGGCCAGACTCGGCCCCAGTCCCCAGCCGGGCTGGCCGAAAGGATGGGCTGGCTCCCTGCGTCTGCGATCAGTCGTCAGGCACACCCGTCAGTCCCGAGCTCCACGGCGGGGATATCGCCGGGAACCCGACCCCGGGATGAGCCGCAGCCCGAGCGGCGGGCGGAGGCGGCGGCGAGGGGGCGGGGCCACGGGGTCGGTGACCCGCTCACCCGGAAGCACTTGTGGCCGGGGCGGCCGGGCGAGAGCTTGGCTGGGCGAAGTGACCGGGCGAGGTACCTGAGGCGAGATGCCGGGGCAGCTATGTGCCTGCCTCCCCTATTGCGCCACTTTGAGCCGCTGGGGTCGCGCGAGAGGGACAAAGACGAGGCGCTTGAGAGAGGCCGCCGGTGGGGCGGGGCCCGAGCGCCGATGGGGCGGAGGCCGGGATGGCTCGCGAACTTTGCTCCGCTAGACCCACAGGCTGGCCCAGCCCCTCCAGCGGTCCCGTATTGAGCATCCACACGTGGGCCAATTCACGGCTGCACCTGCGCTGGTCCCCTCTAAACCATCGGCATAGGTGCCCTTGGGTAAGTGGGCCTCAGCGGCGCTCTAGGACCCGTGTGAAGGTGGGCGTGGTTCCTCGCTGCAAACCACATTTCCAAAATGAATGTACAGGTTCTTAAAATTATGCCCTGAGAATAATATTTGGTGGGTGGGACTGAAGGAGGAGTTTCCAGTCTGTTAGAAATTTGACAGGTGGGCGTGATGGTGTGAGCCCTTCCAGCTGAGTAGGGTGAGGCCAAAGGCTCACCTGAGCTCAGTAGTTCCAGGTTAGGCTGTATAACATATAAGACCCTATTAAAAAAATACCCAAAACCCTGATAGATGCACACCTGTCATCCACTCCTGAAGTATCTGGCCAACCCCACCAGATTCAAGGGACTGGGAACGACCAGATCCTTCTCCTGAGAAGCTTGCCTTGTAAGTGGGTCGATAGATTAAAACGAATTTTGAAAAGTTCTAGTAAAGCTCTTCAAGAAAAACAGTGAGGAGGATTTTGTGGGCAAGGCCTCTGCTAGAGAAGACTTCTGGGAGGAAGTGATAGTCTCTTAGCCTCTTGATGAAAATAGACTGAAATGCTCTGAGCGGCAACTTCATGTTCAGGAATTGCAGGCAGATTCCAGGTCCTCCTGAATAAGTTTACCTATTCCAGGTGAAGATCCTATCTCTAAAGTCTTCCTAGGGCTATTCCTGTGCCGGGAGAGACAAATTGTTTAACTTTTCACTGTTTCTCCATCGCTGTTTTCTTGGACCCATGAGGTACATTACAACTGATCTTCACCTGGGCTCTAGAAGGGCTTTGATCTTCCAAACATTTTGCACTATGTCATGATACTGTAGGAGGAGGTAATCCTGTAGGATAGGAAAGATGGAATAAAGTAATCATTGAGCTTTATTAAGACCAATAAGGACACTTACTGTAAGCAGTTTCTGCCCTCACAGGTAGATTCTGCATTTAGGATAATTAGGAAGTCAGAAGGGGAAAGCCAGCTAAACTTGGGAGACATGCCAGTCAAAACAATTATAAGAAAACCCAGATCCCCTCAACCACCTGACAAAATGCAAGAATGATAAGAGACAGCCACCTAAGGACACCTATTTGATGTGTAAGACACACACAAACACCTCACTTATATACATGTATATATGCTGTATTTAACATCAGTATAACATTATACTGGATACACATGTGTACTCATGTCCCTTTGCTTACTTATTAAGTATGCTATCTTCCTAACAGGCCCTCCCCTTCAATTACTTATTACAAAGGGATAGAAAGAAATCAAACGACCAGAAGGCTAGGTTAGGATCAAAGGCAGGCAAGGAAATGGATCAGATAGGAACCAGTGCTTACCCACACCCAGGGGATGGGAAACACATAGTTCCCGATAAAAGGAACCAGGGATAAGAGCTCTTGGGCTTTCAGCTCTGATGTCCCTACCTCCTCATGGTAGCTATCCAACCTCTTTCTTTCTATCTTTTTTCCTCAAAAAAGCTGTCTTTTGTTACACTGAACTTTGCCTTTTTAAAATTCTTTACTGGCTTTGGGTTTAAAATCACTGGGAGCTGCATTTTCAGCAGAGGAGCAGCGTGGCACGGTGGGGTGACATGATGTGGCCCGCTGTCTACCCCTGGACATAACAATATGAGTAAAAGAATTAATTTTATCCTCTGCTAAATCAGTTGACAAATGGCCTACTTATAAGGGAAAGGATCTATTCAGGTAGTAATGTGATTTATGAGTAATAACAATAAAACCATTGGATAATATTAGCATTAGGGTCTGCTGCCCTTTTTATCTCCCCTCCCTCAGTGAATTAATTTGGCTTATGTCAAATTTGAAAGATTTTTTTCAGTGTTGTATGCTTTATGTCTGGATGTCCCACAGTATGGTACAGTCACAGGTGGGAGGGTTGAGAGGTGGCTCACTCTAGTGTGACTGATTTGTGGTGCTGCTAGGATTAAGGGTGTGTGATTACTAAATCTGTCCACTGATTGGTTTGGCACCACACTGATCCCTACAGCCTGGATGGGACATAAGGGCCAGAAAGAGGCTTGTCTTTTCCCTTGCTTGCTTCTGCTGTCTTCTGCCTGCAATAAACTGTCACTCCTGTGCCCTGCTCCTCTACTGTGTGCCACCCTGCCTTAGAAGCAGACAACTATGGACCGAAACCTCTATGAACTATGAGCCAAATAAACTTCTCCTTTAACTTTGTGTGTTAATATTTTGTCTCAGCAATGAGAAAAGTCACTAAGACAAGGCAAGTGTCTTTGTAAAGCCTGAAGGAGCTAATCTTCACTGAGTACCTACCACTAAAAAACATTGTGCTAGGTACTTATATATATTATCTCTTCTGGTGCTACTACTAACCTTGAGATATAGGCATTATTAGATCCATTTTAGTAATGAAGGCATTGAGGTTCCAAAAAATTGTGACTTGCCTAAGCTAACAAAAAGACAGGAATGTGGTAATAATAAAGAAAAAAGGAAGCAAATTATGTATATAAGGGGTGGGGGATGCAGGGTGGGGGAAAAAGGAAAAAATGAGAATCAAGTCATGTCATATTCTGGTCTGGTACAAACCCTCAATGTTAAATGTGATGATGATGTGTATTCATAATGTACCAATAAAGATGTAAAATATTTAAAAAAACAAAACAGACCAAAAAAAGAAAAGCCAAATTTTGAACTGTGGTCTTTGTGATCCCACTTCCCATTTTTCTTCAAACCATGCTACTTTAATTTTAATTTTTGTTTTTTTAGGTGAGGCTCCACTATGCCATTCAAGCAAACCTCAAACTTCTGGGCTTAAGCAATCTCCTTGCCTCAGCCTGCCATCAATTGTGAATATTGGCGTATCTGATTATACCGAACTTATGTTGTTCTTTAAAAGAAAAAGATGAGTATCCAGTTTCTATACTGGCTTTAGGGTTTTTATTATGAAAAGATAACTTCAAGATAAATGATATAAAGCAGTTTGGATCTCCTCTACATTTTTACTTCTCCCTGATAATTTTCCATCTGTTCAGGGGGGAAAAATATATATTAAAAAAAAAAAACAAACCCTGCATTACTTAAAGGTTCATTATGTCATATGTGACTTGATTGCTGCCAAGAATATTGTAAAGTATGACACTAGCATTTGGTCTTCGCAAGGGGTTCCTGACTAAATGTGTCATCTGAATTGTCTTGTAGACAATCTTTCTCTGCACGCTAAGTATTTCTGCCAAAAATAAGTACTCCCACATCATTATGTATTCTGACATGTGAATGCCCCCAGATCTGTGTGGGCTGGCTGCTCTAGGGACTTATTAATAGATGAAGGAAAATTTTTGCTAGTGTTTATACAACTTTGAGGGATGAGTTAATAGAATCTTTACATTTTTGTTCCTTTCATAACAAATTCTTTATATTTTTCTTTGATGATGCCAAGAAGTAATTTTTTCCTTTTCTAAAAATGAATACTGTCAGGATTGACAGGACACATATGCGGCCTAGCCCTCAGTACCTGAGGCTGAAGCATCCTTAGGAGTTTAAGGGCACTTTGAGCTACATAATAAGTTCAGGGCTAGCCTGAACTAGAGACACCCTCAAGAAACATCTGCAACAAAGGAAATACTGTTGTTTTCACAAAATTATCTATTATAAATCCATTTTCTCTACACATCTCTGGAAACATTAGCTCACATGTTAAAAATAGGCTACTTTTTAAAGTCTAATATTTATTGAGTTGTAGGTGTGTGTGTGGGTATGTGGGTGGGTTGGATATTTTGAAAATTTTGGTTAAGTTCACTCTAAAATTCTCTTTTCTAGATTTTCTGTTTTCTCTTACAATTTTCTTTTCCTTTTCACTTTTTTCTTTTTTTCCTTTGTACCATTCACCCATTCATCCAATTGGTACTATTATAAAAAAAATCTTTTTTTTTTTTTTTTTTTGGAGACAGGATCTCGCTTTGTAGTTCAGGCTGGCCCTGAGCTCCAGAACCGCAGAGCTAAATCCCCGGCCCTATTGTTTTTTGAGCAAGATCTTGCTATTAGTTTTGGCTGGTCTTGAGCTAACTGTAGTTCAGGCTGGCCTGAAACTCACTGCAATCCTCTTATTTTAGCTTCCCAAGTGCTAGGATTATAGGTGTGTGCCACCATACTTGGTAGAAATGTATTATTAAATGTATATTTAAAATGTATTATGGGGGCCGGGGATTTAGTTCAGTGGTTCTGATGTCTGCCTGGCATGCATAACGACCTAAGTTTGATTCCTGGTAACCTTATACTGCAATGCCAGGCATGATGACTCACACTCACCAGCAATCAGTACCATGCACCACAGTGCCTGGTGTGGTAGTTCACACTTATAGTCCCAGCACTCCACTCAGGAGGCGGAAGCAGGAGGATTGCTGTGAGTTTGAGGCTAGCCTGGGCTATGCAGTGAGTTCAGAGCCAACCTGAACTATAAAGTAAGACTCTCTCTCAAAAAAAAAAAAAAAGTATCATTAAATCTAGAAAATTGACATCTTGCTGTCTTCTTTAGGTTTTTAGCTTCTTTTTGTTTCATAATATCAAAAAGTTATCACTTAACAATAATTCATTTCTATTCTATTTGATATAGTCCCTCTCTTCCTAACTTAACAAAGGTTCATAGTTAATAAGTTTACCTTAGCATTTGTCTCAAATTACAAATGTATTTAACAATTTTCTGAGACAGTATAATTGAAAGCAATTAATTTGAGGTTTTTACTTTTACTGTTTTTACTGTTCCATGTCATCTCACCCAAATAAGCCCATTTATACAACCCACATACATACGGGAGTTTTTGTGAGTTTGAGATGGTTGTGTTTTGGGTTTTGTGGTATTAAAGATTGAACTCAAGGTTGCACACATGTTAGAGAAGGTACTCCACCAAGCTACATCCACAGCTTTTTTTTTCCCAAACAGAATCTCACTATGTAGTTCAAGCAGTCCTTGAACCAACTAGACAGTCACACTAGCCTTGAACTCACAGTGATCTTCCTTCCTCAGTCTCCCAAGTACTAGGATTACAGGCATGTGTAGACACAGCCGGACCCAGCCCTTTTTTTATTTTTAGCACTTTGAGACAGAGTCTTGCTAAACTGCCCAGACTGACCTCAGACTTGCACCTCTTGTTTTAACCTCATGAGTTGCTAGAATTACAAGCAGGTGCCACCATGCCTAGAAGTATATTTTAGTTTATTGCTTGCTTGTTTGTTTGTTTTACTACAGGGTCTCACTGTGTAGGTCATGCTGGCCTCAAACTCAGCAATTCTCCTGCCTCAGCCTCCCTAGTGCTGAGATTACAGGCACGAACAAGCACAATCTCACAAGAATAATTTCATAATCCTACAGGTGTTATTAAGTGGGTATGTGCTACCATGAAGCACAAAAGAACTAAGCCTAATATGAGGTATAAGGAATAGCTTCTATGAAGAAATCCTTCAGGCCATGAATTAAAAGTACATCAGAGTAAAATAGATAAGTGGGGGAAAAGCAAGGAAAAGCAATGAATAAATCTGATGAAGCCTACAGGGACTGAAATGAGAGAGAGGTTGTGAAACAAGGTTCACAAGAACTGGGAAGGATCCAGTGGGGTGCATTTCAGAGACTATGGAAGATTCTTCTGAAGTTTCTAGTTAGAGTGACAGAAGATACATTTTCAGAAGATCATTCTGACTTCAGTGCAAACATTTCAGGCTAAAAAGCAAGTGAGATATGGTCTAAAAATTTGGTGAAGTGTTCACATATCCTTAAATATTACAGTGAAAGAACATTGCCATGAATATCTGTCAGGTCCTCTGGCTTTCAACATACCCATCATTCTTGCCACTTTCCAAAGCAGTTCTGGAAGACCTTTCATGTGTGTGTTTGCAAGCACTGTGGTAGTTGCCTTGTTCTGAGTCAATTCAAAATGTTGACCTTTCATGGTTACTTTGGCCTTGGGGAAGAGTCAGAAGTCACACAGTGCCACAACTGCTGACTAAGGCAGATGAAAACACACTGTCATATCTTTATGAGCCTGCCTTTTCTATGGGATGATATATGGAAGCAGCAATTAA
>PVIR01037711.1:0-14970 GCA_004026965.1 Petromus typicus | reverse complement strand
TTTTTTGAGGAATCTCCCCACTGTTCAGTTTTACCATTTCACTTTTTTTAGGATTTTTCTCAAATCAAAATATTCATATAGCTCATCAGTGATCATCCTAGATTAATACTACTCAGGAATAGTAACACTACAAACAATGTACCATATCTCCCAGAACTTGAATTTCTCTATAGCATTTTTCAAGACACATGCATGTACATGTGTGCGTGAATGCACATGCACACACCTCAGTAAGACATGCCCATAACAACTATGAAATAAGAGACTTTGTTTAGTTTACTGCTATGCACTCAAGTACCCCAAATTATACCTGGAACATAAAATGTGCTTAATCAAATGCTTTGCAAAACAATATGAATGAGTTAAATACATACGATAAATTCATGTTAAAAATATGCACAGAAATTTTGAGAATTTTGATAGGTCCCTAGACCCAGTCTCATTGAACCTGTGATGATTTACACAGCGGACACTATTGAAATCCCATTAAAAAGCTGATTCAAATTTTCATAATTACTATTCTATTTGATGTAGCCCAGACTTGTCTTTTTGCTTTTAACCAAAGTTATATAAATTTAATATAATAGAAATTCTTACTGACAATGTTAGGTGAGGAAGTTAGATTCTATGTAGTTTTGTAAGTAAAATAACACTGGAAAATGTGCTATAAATATAATTCATTTCACAATAAAATAAAATTTATCGCTAAGATTATTTATTGGCTTGAGCTTTCTTATGTCTTTATTCTGATATCTTTGAGCAGATAATAAAAAGTAGCCAACATTTGAAGTAAGTAAGGAATGTATGCCTTTGCAATAATATTTGTAATTCTCCAACTCAGCATCAAGTTAAGTGTATTTTTCTATTTGAATTGTCAGAGGACCAAGGGTAGACCCAGTGTAGAATTGATCTGTGTGATTTTGATGAAAATCAGAGTTTACACTGCTATTTTCATGGGTATTATCAAAGGGATTTTGTTGTGAATGCATTTTCAGCTATTCAAAGACAAGCTCTATTTTTCCTTCTGAAAACACTGTAATTCATTTTAGACCTTCTTAAATTAAAGCATACCTTCCACAAAATGATATTGAATTGGGTAGATTTCCCTCAGAGAGACCGACAATCTATTAAAGTCAGAGATGAATGGAATTTTCTGCCCAAAACAGGATTACAGAATACATTTCTGCCTTCACTGCAAAAATGTTCTTATTCAAATTACATAGAGTGCTTTTTTTACTCTGGGATCTCAACTGCATTCATATACATTAAAGATTATCAAGAATGGGGTCATAGATAAGACATGCCCAGTTGCAAAATGTATTTCATATATTTCATATTCAGAATTGGTGATAAGTCATATACTAAAGCCATGGAGATGTGTCCTTTCCTGTGATCTTGATTAAAAATTATCATATCTTATCATGACAAAACATTTGTGGATCATTCAAAAATATATCTCCATGATGCTATCAGAAATAGCATATGCTTTCTTGCAATCTCCACTTTGCACAACTTTTACTTACATTATTTCATCAGGTTCTAATTAAAGTAGTAATGTATACTAAAATAATCCAATAAAACATTATTTAGGTTAATATAGAAATGTTTTCCTTTATATGGTAGTCCGATTCCAGCACATTTACCCCTCCAGATCTGACATGGTCCACAGAGAGCTGACTGAGCCACTGTGAACTCAGTATCTTTCATGAGCTCGGCATTTGTTTATAGCTATTTGTACAATTATTTATCAGTTATATTTGTAAATGTATAGCATATAATAGTTATGTGTAAAATTAAATAAGACTTGCTGAAAAATGCAATTTTATGGAGCTATTAAATTGTTTAGTTTCTTATTCATCAATGGGAATATTAACATGTCATATTTTGTAAGCATAAGTACAAGACCTCTGATTGAGAGAAATAATGCCTGATTGTAACAAGTAATAACAATTTACTTAAAATGGAGGATTTTACTTGACAATAAAATTTATGATTAATATTTGATATCTGTTTCCTTGTTATAGATGTAAGTTTGTTTCCTATTCCCAGAGACAAATAAATAAGTCTCAGCCTCTGACTCTTTCTCTCTTCCTTTGGTCTATCTATCTATCTATCTCTATCTTCTCCCACAAAATGATAATATACTGAGTTGAGCTGATTCCCATATATACAGGGTATATTTTCCACTAGTAGGAGGAACTTATTTCTTTTTTGAAAGAGAGAACTTTAAATGTTGCCTGATTTTAAAGGAGATTTGATAGACTCCATCGTACATTTAAGATAAAGCAAAATGACTAAAACTACTTACCTATAATATGCATGGAACACAAGAGGAAGAATGCTTTCTCTAAAATTTTACATTTCTGTAATATAGTGAAATCCTATTTAATTAAATCTTTTCAATTTTAGGACATGTGTCAGTGCTTTTGTTTATTAAAACAATATGCTGTGATTATTACATGGAACTCTAAGACTTCTCAGAATCTCAGGTGGATCACCTTTAAAGAGATGTTATATTGTGTGACAAAGTTTTGTCTATTGGATGAGCGCAATGCTCTTTGGAGCCCATCTATTTCTTTGTCAGCCTCTCTTGTTATTTCTACATTTCTGCTGAAACATTATTTCAATTGTTTTTGTTTCCTGTATTTGCCAGAAATTAATGGCATGTAGCTCACTGCCAAATCCAGGTGAAATAAATACGTGATCAAATGTGGAATACTGCAAAAATCATAGCTGTGATTTAACAGAAATCTGAACTCAGATTTGGTTGAATTATCCAAAAATTATATTATCTGAAACAAAGATAATATTTTATGCATTTTTTTGTTTTGAAAACAAAAGTAAAAGTAATGAACTCATTTGTCTTTTGTGAGAATCAGCAAAGACAAAGTAAATGAAGGATCGTACATACTACCTTGTCCATATCAGCCAGGGTAGAAAATCTGATTTCTTCTTTTCTACAGTTTCTCTTGTCAAACTCCAAAGTCTCAGTTGTAAAAGGCAAACAGAACTACACCCGTGAGGTTTGGAGATTTCCTTTTTTGTTTTGTTTCAGTTTTGGATTTCTTCTTTTTTGCTATGCTGAAAACCTTTGGACATTTTCCAAAGATGTATGAATTCAGAGTCAAACATTTTTGAAATATCATCAATACATCAAGAAAGATACAAATCTTAATTGGATGCAAGAATGTTTACTACAGAGAAGTTAGTGAGCAGGAGGAGGAAAATTACACATAGACTGGGAGTTGGAAACACTAAGGACAAATGGGCTAGGTCTCTAATTGAGGGCACAACCTTTAATCTTGGGACAAAATCTACAATACAAAGAATAATAAAGACATGATCATGGTAGGACAGTTTGTAGAAGATCAGGATGAAGAGTAAAGGAAGTTAAATTTGTAGATGAAGACAGGAAATGATAGTAACAAAATAATAGAAAGGTATAGAAATATATTTTCTAAGATAGTGTGGATAGAGTCTCATTGCTTGTGAGATTTATTGTAACAGACAGTGAATATCCTTTCTGTTATTTTGAGCTTGGCCTCTACCAAGAGCCTGTGAAAGAAAAGAAAGTGATTTAAAAGGAATGTCCAAAACTCAAGTCTTCATAACTAGAAAGCTAGAGAGAACAAGACAGTCTAGAAAATTTTACATTTATATAGCTTATTACTTACTCAGTGTATCTTAGTCCCAGAATTGTATGGAAATTTGGTTCATTCCTAATTTTCCTTTCAAGAAGCTAAGTGTTTGGAAGAGGACTGCATTGTTATTGTGTAGACTGCAGCATAGGCAGGTGCTTCTTCCTGTAAATCTATATACATGATAATTAACACAACACAAGGTGACTATTATTCATAAAATATACTTTAGTATTAAATTTTGCAGCTCAGTTTCTATATATAGCATGTATTAAATATTAAAATTCTCTATTTTCACTTGGAAAACAACCTGATTCTCATTCTAGAAATATAGAAAAGACCGTTAGAACTCCATGATACACAGTGGAACACTGACGCACAAAGTCTCGTTTGGAAGTGATTATTGTATTGCAAGTTGTCCAGCTGCAGGCTCAGACTTCCCTACACAGCCTTCAAAGTCTCTCTCCCCTATACGGGAAGATTTTAGTATCCTTAAAGAGACACTGGTCCAGTATTTTTCAATTAATTGCACACAGAAAAGGATGCTGTGATGTTCCCTGTAAAATCCATTAAGGGCTCAATCTGTATCCAAGACCATCTGGAAGGGTAAGTAGATGACATTTGGGTTGTAACTCAAGACTTTGTTCTTCAGTTAAAACTAAAATTCTGGTTGTAACCCAAGTTGTTCATATGACAGGCCAGTCATAATTTGAGGGTTCACTGTAACTATATTTTCAATTAAAAACAATAGAGCAAGTGTAGCTTCAGTGGTTTTGATTGCAGTAAATTATCAGTTGGCTTCCCCAAGATATACTGATTATTGATATGTAAGAATACTCTTCTAGCAGAATAATTAGTATATATTTCATGCTCTGTAACTGTTTTACTTATTATTCCATAAATTCATTATCTCTAAATGACTTCTGTTGAATAGAAATATTTCCAAAGAGGAGTATATGTGCAAACTTTTTTGAGCAGCCCATGATTTATTTTCCACTGCTTTTTCTACATTTTTCTATTTTTTAAATCTGAAATGAGATGATCTATATGAAAATATACTGAAAATTACAAAGGACTTCATAAGTACAGCTCATTATTTTTATTTATACTAAAATACATGCCATGAGTTTGATGTGTATATTTTATATCTTAAGATTTCAGTACTTACCATTTTACTTTTGTTTTTCCTATTTTACTAAGTCCTACTGGAAAATTTTTCTTTTGCTTCCTACTAGGTTCTTATTACTGGGAATCCAAAATGGTAAGTGCAACAAGTAAACATTTGAATTTTTCTTCAGTGTAGTTATGGTGTTGTTGAGTTTTAGTAAACAATCCTCAAGCATGGTACTTTGGCATGCTGAGTTATTTGAACTAAAGAAATCTTAAGGACTTCAGAAGCCTTAGAAACTACTTTGACCCTCTTTTCCTCCCCACTTTTCTCCTTTCAAGCACAGTATACACCAAGGTGGGTCATACAAACTAGAAACAAAACTCTAGCTCGCTCCCTGACTTTCTGTTTAAGAGCTGGCTAGAATAATTAATTTTCTAACTTATCTTGCCTGTTAAGGACTTGTGGGACTCTTATTCCAGTTGGAGTCCTACCCTATGTATGAAAGAAATGAATGCTATAGGGAAATGCCCAGAGAATCTGTACAAATAGATCATGTTTATCTCCTCGTCCTATTAGATGGTACCATTTTGTCTGGTCAAGGTTCTTTATGGCTTCCTATCCTCCACTGACTTTAAGAGAAAAAACAGTTTTCTTGGGATTTGGAGCTTTTCGTTTTTCAAAGCTCCCATGTCTTGTGTAATTTTGATGAAGTAAATTTGGTATGCTTCTCTTTTGTATGCTGGTCTTTATGAATGACAGTCATAAAGCAACATAAGGTCCCTATATCATGTTGTAGCAAAAAAAAGAATATTATAAAATATTTTCATCTCTTTAATTAAAATCTGTTGAAATAAAATTTTGTTAGTCCTTTAATCAGGATTTAAAAATCAATTTTTTTTCACACTTTGACCTGAGTTTGGTGATACTACTTGCTTGCAAAAAATAGGATATCAGCACTTTGGTGTTTACTTGTTTTGTTCCCTAACTAAACCATGAGACTGCTTGGTGAGGAAGTAGTAAGTAGCCAACTAGAAATAGAGAGGACATGAAGGGGGACAATGAGCCAACCTGGCTAAGCAGGGATCAAACAGCATGGCAACTTCCCAAAGTGTGATTGAAGCCTCCCAGTCTCTTCCTTCAGCACCAGTTCAGAGAACCTGTCCACAAAATCTTCAAGAATCATTAGGAATATTTTTTCCTTTAATATTTTGAGATAGTTTGCTATGTGACAAAAGCTTTTTAACAAGGAACACTAATATATCATAAAAGGATGATCTAATATTTTGACAGTATTAACTTATTATTTATTCCTAACAGCTACTAGTTAAAGTAGGGCCTTAGCCAAAAGTAGTAAGATGAAATATTTCCTATAATCTTAAGAGATGTTCAATGAGTGGACAATGTACTTTACAAAAGGCACCTGCTAAGAAACCATGAAAAAGAGAGAAGAAATATCAAGAAGACTATTGGTTTATATGACAAGTGTTGTGTTCTTTTCACCTTTTAGACAATAAGGCTCAGCCTCACTTGACTATTTCTATGTAAATTAATTAAAATTAGTAACTAAAATCAGTTCTTAGTTCATGTTGTATACATTGCAGGTGTTTAAAAGCTTCATAGAGGTGGTAGCCAATATTTTGACATGGAGAAGTAAATTTCTATCATTCCCATGTTTTTTTTTTCTTAGAGTCTAAGGAACAAAAAATATGTTCATTGTGTGAACAATACAAGAAAAATGTCATAACCACTAAACTCAGAGAAGATCTTTAAAAGTTTAAGAATGGCAGTTATGAAAGTGAAATAAACTGGGTTGGAATAGGTATGAAATTTTATCAACTGAGTATCTATCTTTAATATAATATCAAGAACTTCTTCCACCAGGTTTATGTGTAAGTTTAGGTCAAATGTAAATCTAAAAATGTATTAGTCCTTGACAAGGCAAATGAAATGAAAAATTAAATTATAGATACAATGTTGAAGAGATAATCTTTCATTAAATAGATTTTGTAGAAGTTACAACTCTTAGAAACCACCAAGATTGTCTTTCATTCCTTGAGTTTTGAGGAAAATGTCTATTCTGAAAATTTCAAACCATAGACTTTTATCACAAGTGTTTGAAGATATGAATTGTACACTATTTCATAGTTTGTGAACATAAATCAAAGAAATAAAATTAGAAATTAATGGCAAGTTGATGATAATCAAAAGGAGGGTGATGGATACAAAGCAAAAACTCACTTTGAAATGCAAAACTTGAGCCTAGAACACATAGTTATCTCATAGAAAATATCATTGAGGATAAGCATTCTAAAACTGCTGAACACTAAGAAGATGAACAATGATTAGTTTTAGAAATATTAAGATAATAAAGTTCAGAAAGTGAAATAATTTTACAAAGACTTTTTTAAAGACTTTCTTTACAGAATCCTAATGCTTTCCTCATGAAGCAGGAAGAAGGGGAAAAATGCATTTAAATTCGACAACGAGATGTTTTCGCTAATGATATGATATGCTATACTACAAAGAAGATTTTAATGTATAAAATATATAAGAAAATATATAAAATATCAGAAAAATGTGTAAAAATCTGGAAAGTATCAGAACTAATGAGTGAGCAGGGTGGCAAGATGATCAGCATAAAATATCAAGTGAATTTCTATGCACTAAAATAAATAATCCAAAAATAATTATAAAATCTAGAGGCTGGGGAGTTACCTCAGTGGTTCCAGTGCCTGTCTTGCAAGCGCAAGGACCCGGGTTTGATCCCTGGTTAACCACATATAATACTGGGTGTGGAAACTCACCCCAGCAGCAACCAGTATCACAGACCACAGTGCCGGGTGTGGTGGTTTGTGCCTGTAATCCCAGCACTTGGTTGGCAGAGACAGGAGGATTGCTGTGATGTGAGTTTGAGGCTGAGCTCAGGGCCAGCCTGAACTACAAAGAGAGACCCTGTCTCAAAAAACCTAAAAAAACCCTATAAAATCTAAGAAAAGAAGTTATAAATTTAAAATGAAGTTAAAGGTTTATATATTAAGAACTAAAAACATTGTTGAAAGAAATTAACAAAGACCCAAATGAATTCAATGATACATTAAAACTAAAATATTGTTGAAAGAAATTAACAAAGACCCAAATGAATTCAATGACATTTCATATTCAAGAAATAAAGATATAGTATGATTAAGATTCAACACCTCTCAAATTTATATAAAATTATAATGTCATCCTTAAGAAAACTATGAATGAATTTTGGCAAAAATTGACACAGTAATTCTCAAAATTACATAGAAACACGGTAGAACCAGAACAGCTAAAATAATCTTGAAAATAACAGCCAAGTTAGATGTGTTTCATTTCTCAGTTTCAAATCTTACCACAAATGGACAGTAGTCAGAAGACTTTAGAATTGGTAGAGGAATAAATATGCAGTTCATTGCCATAAAAAGTGTCTAGAAAAAAATTCTTTTTTTTTTTTTTTTTTAAGGTTTTTTTAGACAGAGTCTCGCTTTGTGGTTCAGGCTGGCCTGCAGCTCAGCCTCAAACTCACATCACAGCAATCCTCCTGCCTCTGCCTCCAGAGTGCTGGGATTACAGGTGTGAGCCAGCACACCCGGCACTGTGGTATTTGATACTGGTTGCTGCTGGAGGAAATCTTCACATCCAGTATTGTATGTGGTTACGGGAGATCGAACCTGGGTCCTTGCACTTGCAAGACAGGTGCTGGAACCACTGAGCTAAATCCCTGGCCCCAGAAAAAAATTCTTATGTTAGTGATGAATTAATGCTTGACAAGGGTATGTGAAGAAAACCAGATGGGGAAAATATATCTCCTCAACATATGAATACCCACATGCAAACTAATGACTTTGAAGTCTAGCCTCACATCATATATAAAATAAGCACAAATGGACTGATAAACTTAAATATAAGTGTGCAATTTTTCAAAAAAGAAACAGAAAAACTTAGGTCACATCTTTTAGATTTGGCAATGGATTCTGCCATCTGACACCAAATCACAACAGAAAAAAAAAAAAAGAGAGAGAGAGCAAAAGGTATACTAGACTTGTTCACTGTTAAAAACACTTGTGGATTCAAAATCACCGTGAAGAAATTAAAAAAAAAATACTTAAAACTAGATAAATTTTTACAAACTTCTGTGAGTGTTTGCAGTTTATGAGCATATTTTGTGAGGAGCTGGAATGTGTACACAACACTTCGTAGTTGTCTTTTTACCCCTGATCTTCCCCTCCATTCCTGCTCCTCTGTGCTTTTATTCTCCTCATTTGCAAAAACTCAATCATTATTTCCTTCCAGTTCTTTTCTTTTTCACTTCTTTTTCTTTTTTCCCTTTCCTCTTCTTCCATTTCTTATTACCCCCCTTGTATTTGTGAAAGATCTTATTATTTATCTTTTATTTTACTTTTCCTGTTTTAAGTTTTTCATGTAAGTGAAAACTTGAGTGTCTGATTTATTTCACTTATTATCACGGTCTCAGGACACATATATTTATCTACAAATTCAATAGAGCTATGGTAAAACAAATAATGTGAAAAAAGATATTATAAAAGAAAAATGAAGTTAAAAAGAAAATTAAAATAAAAACCAGAATGATTAAAATGTGATAATTGCACTAAACTGTATATTATAACTCTACAACAGCAACTATCACCTAAGAAAATAAATTTGAGAAAAATTTCTCAGTATGCAGAAAAATATAAAAATATAAAGTATGTATATATGCAAGTTTTCATAAATGGAATGAATTCTATTTCAAAATCATAGAATATATAAATATATAAAAATATAAAAAGACTTAAAATGTTGAGACTTCTCCATGTAAAATAAATAAGACATAAATATATGTTTGATAAAATTTCCTAGAAGAACATTTAGAGTTGGAAACAAGTATCATCTGATGACTTTGTAATGCAGAAATTTTTAGAATAAAACAGATACATTAATATTCTCTTTGGTAAAGTGAAATGACAAACATATCAGGTTAATAATCATAAAACACAGCTGGACAGGAGTTATTACAACTGAACAGAGAACATCTGAGGAGAATAAACAAAAGGGGACTGTGACTAGTCACAAAGAGAAAGATTTCTTAGTGAAAATAAAGACAGCTCAAAGAAGTTGAAAGAATAGCCTAAAAGCGGTGATGAAAAACAATTATCAATTCATAAATGTGTAATCAACAAAATTGCCACTCACAGACTCACATATAAAGGAAGAAGAAAAACTTGAAAAAAAAATGATGGTTCATACAAATTGTAGACACAAAAATAATGCAAAGAAGATTTGAACACATTAGGTAATAACTATAATAAAGGCTAATTTGAGAAATAGAACAGTAAATTGGATTAAAATAAGCTTGATAATTACATGTAAGATGAAGAAAGTCATGGAGACTCAAGTTCTAATGATACTATATAATAAAAAGTGGAAAATAAAGGCCAATGTGGCATAATGATAATAAAAGGAGATTTGGTGTCAGAAAGATGGACATTAGTGTATGTATGATGTACCACATATTAACTTATGGAGTCTTTATTTTCTTGGCTATCTTAGATTTTAATAATGAAGGTGGTCTCCAGTGCTAAACTTTTGCTGAAAATTGCAATCTCCTAAAGAATGAAAATAAAACAAAATGGAAAGAAAAGAACAACCAAATAAATATAGCTATGGCTTTCATTACCAAGCTCCCTCAAGCAAAGCTGCTTCCCATCAGGATTCCTGGGTGTGTAGTTTAGGTGAAAGAGAGAAACTTGGAAAATCCAACCTACTGCAGGAAGCATTAGGAATATTGCTGTAATGACAGGTTATGTAAATCAGAGATTCAGCAACCTTGATAAAGAACAATATTAGTGTTATGATTTGAATGTCATCTCCAAAATTCATGTTAAAGTATATTTGGGATTGTAAAAGTTTCAATACATGGTACTTTTATCACTTTAAGAAGTGACAAAAATTCAGGAAAACAGAAACTAATGACTGAATATTTCCATTGTGGGAATGGATTAGTTAGTAGAAGAATGGGTTTACTATAAAGCAGTACTTTCTTAATCTTCTGTCTTGATATCCTTTCTTCCTTTGCATACTTGCTTGGTCTTCCACAGTGCCGTGACATATGAAGACCTCAGAAGATGCATTGTTTCAGTCTTGGAGTTCTTCACAGCCATGGCTGTAAGTCAAATATGTGGTTATAATATTCCTATAGTCTGTGGGATTCTGTAATAGCAGGTAGAAAATGAGCCAAAACAAACAGTAAAGACAAAACATACTTAGAGAATCAGAGCTCATCAGCACAAGGTACCAATAAATATTTTGATATTGAAAGAACAATGATCCAAGAAAAATCTTCTTGGAATCTCCTTTCGGGCACCCTGGCCATTTATCCCAGGGACGATACACTTGTTCCATCACAATGAATGAGTAGAGTAAGGTTTCAGTGTCTCTGAAGTTTAGTGATATACCTGATTCCCATCTTCATGTTTGAATAATTGGAGCCACTATTCTGAAATGTAAACGAGTTATTTTCACCATCTTATTATCTTCTGGAACATCTAATCCTAACCCCATAATGTCCATTGTCCAGTCTGTCACTGAATAAAATTTCCAGAGCGCTTCTCATCGTCCCCTCTTGAATCCTTTTTGTCAGACACAGTTTTGATGGTTTAAATTACACTCAACCTGAACTCAGCAATCATTGCATCTTTGGAGACCTTATCTGGTAGAATATTGTTCTAGGTATTTTTCCCAAGAAGGAGGGACATTTATAGATGGAGTGCACTTAGTATGGATGAGTCCAGTCAGCACACACTAGCTGTGTATGAACAACCCACAAATTAAAACAAATATATTTTCTTGCAAGAAGATGTTTCATGTCTTTGTGCTATAGTAGACAATTACTGAGGTTTTTAAATTCTTTTAACATGATAGCCAGACTATGACTATTTCATGAAAATTGGGGCATGAAATATACTTTTCTCACAAATGCCATTGATTTCCAAAAAGGTTTACAGTCCAGTTCATTACAAACAGTTATAATACTCCAGTCTAACAGATTTTTCCTCTAGTTAGGAGGATTAGATCTGGGCGTTTGCACAGAGAAACACCCCCCACCCCATATATATGTTTTGAGACAGGATTTTGTTAAGTTGCCCAGGCTGGGCTCACTTGGAATTCTCCTGCCTCAGCTTCTTAGTGCCAAGATAACAGGTGTGCATTCCCATGCCTCGTTGAGGTGGTTTCTAAAACAGTATTCATGATATTGGAAATGATATTGGAATTTAGAATCTGATGTGAGGTTGATGGCAATTTCCTGGAGACGGTGACATTCAAGATGAGAAAGAAAACTTGGAATTAGTTAAAATTGTACAAGTTGAGAAGAATGTAAAAGAAATTCAAGTTTTATCTAAAAAAACCAAAAAGACTGCTTTAAAGTAAAAGGTAAGTGACATGGGCATGCAAAATAGTTAGAAGGGCAGGAATATCTGGTAACAGATTTTACTGAAACGTAAACAGCTATGTAAGGAGGGAAACAAAGATGAAGAAGAGAAAAGAGTTTTTGTCTTTGTTGGTTTTGTTTTGCACTGTTGGCTTTAACATAAGAATCTGAAGGACTACTTTACTCAGTTGAGAAGTATAGTGTCTGAGATCTGTATTAGCACCATCCAAATCTTTGGGACAAATATGATTCTGCTGTGTTGAATTTAGGCTAATTAAACCAATACCTGCTGGTAAATCCATTAATCCTGATCCTGTTTATAGATCTGTTGTGAGGAATGATCATTTATTATCTTAAGACCTAGTGTCTTCTTGAGAAGTATTATTATGTAAAAATATGGACAGAATGTGGCCATTGGCAAGAACTGTTAATCTTTTCACACCTAGGGTACTTGTAAAACCCAAACACATTATCTCTTATTGAGAAGCAATAAAGACAAGTGGTTTAAACCAAAGAGGCCTCTGTATAAATTAACAGAAGTTTTAGTTGAAAATAGAAATGTCAACATGACCTTAATTAATGAATTTGCTAATAGTCATTCCCAGAATGGCATAATATGCCAAATCTCAACCTAGGTACACAGGAAGAAATAGGGCTTCGAGGCCAGGTTGAAATCCTAGGATGGACCCCATTCTCCTATGGCCTCAGGTAAGAAGTCAAGTTTTGCACTGTAAAGTGAAAATCCTCTTGCACATAGGACGAAGTTGACTAGTGTCTGATAGCAAACGTATGCTCAATTCTGTTATATCTTGTACCCACTCTTGAGAAGTATAGAAAACTGAGATCAGTTACTGAAAATTTCCCAAGTTTTGCTCAAGCAGTTGTTCTTGAACAAATATAAAATCTATTTTAAACACAGTCTTCACATGTGCCAAGTCTACTCACTAATCTTTTTGGTATGTGTTTGCAATATTTGTACATATGTAGGTTTGTGAAAAGGATGCAAGAAAAACCTTATCATTGGTGAGCTAAGTTACTGTTGTTTAAACTGACTGTGGTGCTCTGTGGTACATTATGTTTTAGATATAATATGTCTCTACAAGCCTCGGATGTTCCCAAGTGGGGCTTTTGGAAGGTCATCAGATCTCGCAGCGCTATATTCATCAGTGGATAAATCACCGGTGAGTTTCTAACTGAAGGTTCTGTAAAGTGGCTGCCCAGGTGGAAGGTATGGGGCACTGAGGCCTTTCTTGCAGGTTCAATTTCTCTAGCTGTTCCCCTATTTTCTACTTCCAGGTTGCCAGGAATGAGCAGCTCTCCTGTGTCACACTCTAATATTATTAGGTTTTTTTCTGAGATCTGGGTAATTGTGAGCTGAAACCTCTAAAATTGTGAGAAAAAAAAGAAAGAAAGAAAGAAAGAAGAAAGAAAAAGAACAGAAAAGAAAAGAAATCTGAACTTTTCCTTTCCATTCTAAGTGCTGCATAAATTGTCCCAGCAGTAGCAAAACTAACCAACAGATCAGGCAATACTATTCCACCACTCTCAGAAATAAGCACTTTAAATGTCAGGTTTGATGGGTCGTTCTTGTAATCTCAGCACTCGGGAGACTGAGGCAGGGAGATTGCTTTGAGTCTGAGGTTGGCCTGGGCTACATAGTAAGTTCAGGGCCAGTCTGAACTACAAAGTGAGACCCTGTCTCAAAACAAAACAAACAAACATACATACATTTTAGAATTTATTTACTTTACTCAGAGGGAAATGGGGTAGGGGTCAATGATGAAGGGAAAGAAATAATTGTGATGGTAATTTAAGAAAAGGAAACAAAGCATATATATATGGGGGAGTGTAGGGAAATGGGAAAAATGAGAATCAAATCATGTCTCATACTCGCACAAATTGTCAGTGCTGAGTGTGACGATGTGTATATAAAATGTGCCTATTTCATAATAAAAAAGAAAGACTTTATAAAAGGACTTTAAATCTATTACAAAATAAAACTATTTCCAAATTTTTTCAGTCAACTATAGCTTATAAAATCATGATGTGAGATCATTCATTTCATTACTTTAGTGAGATTTTGTTACTAGTTTAGTTCAACAGTATCTTAGAAGTTGTGTAGATTTATTGAGACTTTTCTACTGTCAAATGTATATTTTAAAAAGTGGAGCAGCTATATAATATGACTCAGAATGTTGAAGTCTTTTGTTCTTAGTAGTACCGACTGTTATCCCTAGTGACCCACTAAGCAGATCGTCTACCCAGATAACTTTGCTTTTTCCTTAAGTGGTAAAGGAGAATCTCTGGGCACCAATAGTATTTGAAGTGACCACTGGAAAATGGAACATCCTACAAAGCTCTTCTCTGTATCTTCTAGGCTTTGCAGACATTGTTTATTTAGATACAGATTTACCATTAGTTTTATTTAGTGACATTTTGATTTTCTCTCTGGGATAGAATAGATTTTTCTCTATCCCCTTCAAGTTAATTTTGATCACATTATTGGCTTTGAGCAAAGAAATATGCAACAAAAATTACTTCCTGGCATCCTCACTTAAGAGCTAACCCATTCTTTTTTGTTACAATCTCAACATTGTCCCCTTTCACCTTATTTTACATTGAGCATTTTCTATTTCACAATATATAACATACAATGCTAGGACTCATTTACATCTTCATTTTCTCATACCAGAGAAAAGATGCGATATGTATCTATCTGTGACCTATTTATTTCACTTATGAGGATATCCTCAAGGTATGTCCATTTA
>PVIR01037710.1:0-15003 GCA_004026965.1 Petromus typicus | reverse complement strand
TTTTTTTTTTTTTTTTTTTTTTTTTTTTTTTTTTTTTTTTTAGTTTTTTGAGACAAGGTCTCGCTCTGTAGTTCAGGCTGGTCCTGAAAGCAGCCTCAAACTCAGCAGTGCTCCTGCCTCTACCTCCCTAGCGCTGGGATTACAGGTGTGAGCCACCACACCCAGCACTGTGGAATGTGGTACTGATTGCTGGTGGGTATGAATCACCACACCTGGCATTGTTGTACGTAGTTAGTGGGGATCAAAATAGGGATCTTGCACTTGCAAGGCAGGTACCAGAACCACTGAACTAAATCCCTAGCCCTTGTGTTTTGTTTTTTGATGTAGGGTCTTGCTATGTAGCCCAAGCTGGCGTTGAACTCCCTGTGATCCTCCTGCCTCAGCCTCCCAAATGCTGAAATTATAGGTGTGTACCCCAATGTCTGGCTATTCTTTTTTTAGATCAACTTTATCAGTGCTTACATACAAAATATAGATTTAAGGGCTGGGGATTTAGCTCAGTGGTTCTGGCATCTGCCTGGCAAGCACAGGGCCCTGAGTTTGATCCCTAGTAACCACATACCACAGTGCTGGAAGTGGTGGCTCACACTTGTGATGCTAGCACTCAGGAGGCAGAGGCAGGAGGATCATCACATGTCTGAGGCTAGTCTGGGCTGCATAATGAGTTCAAGGCCAGCCATGACTACACAGCAAGACTGCACAGCCACTCAGATGACTAAAAAGAGTGACAAGATTCAGGCGTGGTGATACAAGCTCGCCTTTACTACATAGTGAGTCAAGGCCAGCCTGAGCTACAATGTGAGACCCTGTCTCAAGAAAAAAAAAAGTTTTAAAACCAACTATTGGCAAGGACGTGGTGTAACAGAAATGCTGCTGTTGCCTGGGCCCCACCCTTTCAGGGCCCAGCACCTTGGTTGCTCTTTCTCCAGTGAAGGAGCAACTTGCCTGTGTCCGCAGGACCCCTGTCTGTCTCTTTCCCAGCCGCGCTCATCAGTCCTGCCTTCCCGCTTCCCGTGTGCCCGACACAGACAGACGGCCCCTCTGCCCCGGATCCTTCCCCCCTCACCTCGATGTCACCTCTCCCGAGCCCCCTTGACCAACTTTTCCAGTCTGTCTCCCATCCTCCCTCCTTCGCCAACAGGAGCGTTCATTTTGATTTCAGTTCAGCGTGGCCACAGGGGTTAGGAGCTGCAGGTCCCCTGCCAGTCCAGAGCAGTGTCACTTCTTTGCTGGTGAGCAGCCTGGAAACGGGCAGGTGATCCAGCTCTGTCCGGAAACACACGCCGAGATGTCTAGCACCACTTCCAGGAATTTCTACCTCACCCTTGTAAAGGGACACAGAGTGTGACCAGGCCTTTGAGAATATTAAGCTCCGGCCTTGGGTAGCCATCTGGTGGCCTCAAGGGAACAAGCATGAGGACAGAAGTCAACCCCTCAACAGTCAGGGCTGACGTGGAGTGACAGGCGCCGCTGTGAGCTCGGCGAGCAGTGGAGCGGCCAGCACCACACAGCCCACGCTGCCCTGATTTCCTGCCCCTTCAAGTCGCCTGAGTTCACTTTCCGCTGATCGAAGCCCCAGGCCTTCCACTTGTGTTCTACCCTCTCTATCACTTGCTGTCAGAACTTGGGTCTAGACGTCCCCCCAAGCCTCATAGCTGAGGCTTCCCCAGAGGTGGGGGGATCTGGAGTGTGCGATGCTGGGATTAATGGTGGACGATTAGATCAGTCTGCTGACTGGTTTATCAAAGAGAGAAGGGGCAGAAAAAGCTGCTATGGTCACTTGCTTTGCTGTGTTCCGGCTGCCAAGAACTGTTTCTCTTTTGTGGTGGTCCTCTGCCACGCTACCCTGCCTTGGAGTCAGCCAACTTCGGTTCGATAAACTATCGATGAACCCTCGATAAACTAAACGTTTCCTACATTAACTTTGGGTGTTGGGTATTTTTGCCTCAACAACAAGAAAAAGTGAGTATGACATTTGCTTATTTGCTTCATGAAACTTTTTTTTAAAATTTAAGACAATGTCTCACTATGTATATAATCGGCTGGGCTTGAACTCGTGGCGATCCTCCTGCCTCAGCCTCCTTAGAACAGGAATTCTACCTGTGCACCACCACACCCAGCCATTCACTTGGTTTTTGCCTGCACACCACCCTGTGACACCTCAGAATGTAAACTCCATGAACAGAGGTTCTCCATCGTCAACCCCATTATCTAACATGTGTGAGACAAGACAGTCCTCCTGCATATATGTGTTGAATAAGAAGAAAAAGAGATGCTTTTCTGTAATTGCTTATTCTAACTACCACCATGTCACAATGACACTGAGCTGGACAAAGAAACCATACTTTCAGATATTATTACAGGCCACCCTTCCTTCCCAAAAGGACATGGCTATGTCTTAGGCCTAGAAGACCTGCGGTCAGTTCAGTGTGGCTCTGATAGGTGAGTGACCGTGAGCAAGCCGTCTACTCGCTGCAGCTCAATCTCCTTCCCCACAAAATAGGGACGAAGGGTTCTCCCTACTTTGCTGGGCATGGTGGTGCACCCCTGTAATTCCAGCACTCAGGAGGCTGCAGCAGGAGGACCGCTACAAGTTCAAAGCCAGCCTGGGGTGGGGGCAGAGAGTGAGTAAGAGTAAAGGTAATAGATTTGTTCTGAGTACCAGGAATTGAACTGAGGACCTCACACCTGCCAGGCAGGTACTCTGCCACTGCGCTACATTCGCAGCCCAGTGATGGATCTTTTTTTTTTTTTTTTTTTTTCTGAGACAGGGTCTCACTTTGTAGTTCAGGCTGGCCCTGAGCTCAGCCTCAAACTCACATCACAGCAATCCTCCTGCCTCTGCCTCACGAGTGCATGAGTCACCATACCCGGCACTGTGGAATGTGGTACTGATTGCTGCTGGACCTGAGTCTCTAGGCCCAATATTATATGTGGTAACCGGGGATCGAACCCAGATTCTTGCACTTGCAAGACAGGCACCGGAACCACTGAGCTAAATCCCCAGCCCCCCACTGATGGATCTTACTGCCCTAAAATATGATATGCTATAGAGACTTGAAAAGTATTTTTAAATTGTTCAGAATTTAGGTTATCTTAATATTTTTAGCCTTCCTGGCATGGAATGGAATTAGAGACAAACAATACTAAGGCTATTTTTGCAGGATACTGGAGCACTCTGTTGTACGATTTCCTGTCTACCCAGCCATTCAATGCCCTTCATCATTAATTAATTCAACAAATACTCCACTGAGTGCCCACTGGATGCCAAGCACCGCTGTATGTGCTGCGAACAGAGCGGTGAAGACATGAGGCTTGCAGCGCTCCTAGACTCGAGAGGGCCAAGGAAAATTGTTGATTAGTGCAAATCTGTACCCCCAGAGGAGTATCTCTTGCCTTTTGATAGTATAAATGTGGGAACCCAGAAGGGGGACAAAGAGTGGAGGAACTAGGAAAGGAAATGGAAAGAATCCAATCCCAGTAAAATCCAGAAATGGTCCTGGTTTTGTTCAGTGTTCGTACGTCATTGTAATACCCTAGCTAAGAACACAAAACCTGAATCTAATCACGAGGAAAAACCAGAGAAATCCAAAATGAGAAACATCCCTTTTTTAAATGCAATAAAAGGCAACAGAAGGCTGAGGGAAACTTTGGAAGTCAAGGCGATTGCAGAGCTGTGGGAAATAAACACAGTACTTCGTTTTCTCCTGTGTTGGAGGGACGCGCTACACAACTCATTATTGGATCAGAGGACAAGTAGGAATGCGGAGGGGACACTGCAGCTACTCATGCAAGAAGGGGTCTTTTTCTCAGAAAACCTACAGTGCCCTAAGTAGGGAGAAGAGGGAGGAGGCTAGAGGAAGGGAGAAGGAAAACAAGGCCAGGGAAAGAGAAAGGAGGGAGAGTGGAAAGGGAAGAAAAGGGAAAGTAGATAAAGAGAACTGTCACAATAGGTACATTTGAGAAAGGGTACCCGTGTGTCTTTTGTACATGTTGTGCAACTTTTCCAAATACAGGTTTTCCTGGATTCTAAGCCAAGCCCCTCTCTGCACACTCAGTGCATGACTCTGAAGGAATTCTTCCTCTGTTTTCTAGTCCAGATGGTTTCTGAGGTTCTCTGGCTTTGACAGTTGAGTTGCACAACTCTGAGGAAGTTTCCAGACAGGACTTTGGAAAGAGGACAGCCATTAGCTTTTCACAAGATTTCTTCAGTCCACCAATTATTTCATTGCAACTTTTCCAAAGTGTCACACATTTTCTTTCGTACGCCATAAGTTTGCCACCGCCATCTTTGCCATCAACCAAAAGCCCAACTGCTCCTCCCGAAGGCCCTGAGGCTCATCTTCCTTAAATCCCAGCCTTGTAATATCCTAGCTAAGAACACAAAACCTGAATCTAATCACGAGGAAACACTAGAGAAATAAAAAATGAGAAACATCCCTTTTTAAAATGCAATAGAAGGCAAAGGAAGGCTGAGAGAAACTTTGGAAGTCAAGGAGATTACAGAGCTGGAATTCACATGCAGGACTGGCACGTGCATTTATCACTAGGAAACTACACCGCCCAAAAGGCTCTGCGGCAACATCCCGCTGGTTACCACCAGAGAGAAAAGTGTTTCCTGCAAGGGGACCGGCCGCCGCATAGCCTCGTGGGAATTATAGTTCATCTGGGAAAGAACTCCGGAATCGGCACAAGGCTACAAACCACGCTTCCCAGAATTCACTGCGGTTCGGCCCGCCAATCGAAGATGCAGGTCTTGGAGAAAGGGCGGGGAAGGGGCGGAGCGGCATGGCGCGTGCGCGGTAGAGGCGGCTGCGGAATTCATGTGGAGGTCAGAGTGGAAGCAGGTGAGAGCAGTATGTAGGATGTAGGCCTGTGTCTGGGTGTTTCAGAAATTCTCCTCTGCTTGCTCACACTCGCTGTGGGCCTCTGGGCTGCGTGCATGGGTCTACTTTTGGGAGAGGGAAAAGAAGCTGAGCCTAGGACGAGCTACGGGGTTGCGCGAGAGGAGGAAAAATTCAGAAGTTGTTAGCAATGGAACGGGGCGTAAGATACGTGCTCTGGGAGAAATCAGGGTTCCGTAGTCTGGGAGTTGCGGTCCGAGCCGGAGAGAGGGAGCTTTTGCGAGCGGGGGCGGTGACGCCTTTGGGGCGGGGCATTAGAAAGTTACAACTGGAGTAGTTTCCAGGTAGGCCCTCTTGCGCCCTGCTGCTAGGTCTGCAGAGCGCCGCCGCCACGCTGGGCAGCTCCTTAGGGCCTGGGTGCCCAGTGGGCCCTTTTGTCATCCTGGTCCCAGAATGCCACCCCACTTGGGTAAAGCTGGTCATTCTAACACCAGAATGTCGGGAAGCAGTAGAGGGAGTTAAACTCTGCCCTCAAGAATTAGAGCCTTGGGTTCTATCCTGGTCCTGTCACCTCTCCCCGCCCGAGTTTCCTCATCTGGATAATTACTGGTACTGGTACATCGGGAGTGATAGCTGTTGCTGTTACTTTTTGTTACTGCCATCATCACTGTAACACATTTTTTTTTTTTTTTTGAGACAGGGTGTAGCTTTGTAGTTCAGGCGAGCTCAACCTTGAACTCACAGCAATCCTCCTGCCTCTGTCTCCGAGTGCTCGGGTTACAGATATGAGCCACCATGCCCCGCATTGTGGTGTGTGGTACTGATTGCTGGTGGGCGTGAGTCTCCACACCCCACGTTGTTATATGTAGTTACTGGGGATCGAACCCAGGCTCTTGTGCTTGCAAGGCAGGCACTGGAACCACTGAGCTAAATCCATGGGCTCTGTAGCACATTTTTTGAGTTATTTTTCCAAGCAAAGATTACCCAGAATCAACCACTTTTGGGGCCTCTTTATCCAAAAGTGTGATTCAGGCCAGGCACGGTGGCTGACACCTGTCATCCCAGCACTAGGCAGGAGGATTGCTGTGAGTTCGAGGTTCACCTGGGCTACATAGAGAGGTCAGGGCCAGCCTGAACTACAAAGGGAGACCCTGTCAAAAAAAAAAAGTGTGGTTCAGTGCAGTGGGAAGTTCTCTGTGGGTGTGAAATCTGTTCCTCTTCCCCATTATTGAATAAATCTTCCAGACCCCATTCCTCGTGTAACTGAAAAGAAGAAACCGCAGAAGGCTAGCTCTAGATTGCCCTTTCTTAGTCGGACTTTGGCGAGCATTCAGGAGTAGGAAAGGAGTATTGTACCTAAAGTGCTTTTTGTGAGGATGGGAAGTTAGTTGCTTTATTTTGTTTTGTTTTGTTTTGCAGAAGGTGTGAGTGGGGCCAGCAGAGGAAAACATGGCTGCAAAAGTGTTCGAGTCCATCGGCAAATTCGGCCTGGCCTTAGCGGTCGCGGGCGGCGTGGTGAACTCTGCCTTATATAACGGTAAGCCCTTGAGGCCGGGGGTGGGGGGGTTACAGCTTTGGCCCGAGAGGCAGTGGTCTCCACGGCCCGCAGGACACTCTTGATGGCAGCGGCTCCCTTGATGTGTTTGTGGCCGAGGGGACTTACTCTCTGCCACCCCGCACCGGATATCTGTGTGTCAGCGCCCAACCTGTTGGTCATGGTTCTCTTCGAGCCTCAAATCAGACACCGTCACTAACCACCTGTGTCAGTTTGAAGTGATGCTGCTGCAGTGTCCAGATTTCACGGGCCGGTGGCCGTGGGGATCGCGTCTGCTCTGCCCGCATGTGGGAGGCTTGGCACAAGCCTGACGCCCGTCTGCGCAGCCTTGTCCTGAGAGGAGCTTTTGCCCTGCTCGTTCCAAAGAACGTGCCTCTGAGATGTACTGTGCAGTTTCTTCCTCTTTACAATGAGGTCTTACATAGGCTTCGGCCTTCTCACTGGTCAGCCACAGACCTGAACTACTCTATCTCTAAGACCACCTCAGAGTTCCCTGTTCTGTAAATGCCACTCCCCAAAGCACCAGTCGTGTGATCTCATTCAGTGTGCTGCCTGACAAGAGTGGGATTATTGTGGCAGGTCATAGTGGTGCACACCTGGAGTCCCAGGATTTGAGAGGCTGAAGCAGGAGGATCTCTGTGAGTTTGAGCCCAGCCTGGGATATATAGCAAGATCCTGCCTCAGAAGAAAGGATTATTTTCAGAGGAAAGGTGTTTGTTGGACCAGCTCTGAAGGTCAGAGAGGGAAAGATAGAGAAGCTGATGAGAGAAGCCGGGAGTTGGTAGCACCTCTTGCTGCCCTGACCTTTTTCCGTTTGTCTGCACAGCCGTTGCCATCACTGAATGAACAAGATGCCTCTAAAATGTTAGAGAAACTGAGCTATCAAACGAAAGAGGACCAAAATTTTAGGGCTCCTGTAGTGGGGACATTGCGCTGGGGAAGCTAGGTTGCACCGGAGCCAGGACGGCCTCGAGCAAACCGTGACAGGCTCTGTGAGTGCGGGGAATCCTGGGAGGTGAATGCTGGAATTGCGCCAGTGGGAGACAGATGGACAGACAGAAAGTCGACAGTAGGTCTTTGAGGGGGAGGGGCCAAAGAACAGACCCTGTTACCACAGTCCTTGCGAGATGCCTGGAAGTGGTTGCTTAGTTACATTGCTGTTTAGAAGCTTCTTAGAGCTAGGCTGGCAGGTAGAATAGTACAGAGATGACTAAAGTAGGAGCTGTTAAGACTTCTGTTTACCCAGGAAGACACACTTACCAACAAGCAGGGCAGAGACCGCGTACACCTAAGGCCAAGTGAAAGAGGGAGGCGCAGTGAATGAGGAGACGAAGCGGGGACTTCAGAGGGGTGGTCCTTCCAGCTCTGGGCTGAGGGAGGTTTCCTGACCTGTCCTTACCTTCCTTTCTAGTGGACGCTGGGCACAGAGCTGTCATCTTTGACCGGTTCCGTGGAGTGCAGGACCTCGTGATCGGGGAAGGGACTCACTTTCTCATCCCTTGGGTCCAGAAACCAATTATCTTTGACTGCCGCTCGAGGCCCCGTAACGTGCCGGTCATCACTAGTAGCAAAGGTGAGTCCGCCTGAGTCCTGGAGCTGGCTCCAGGCTCTGGACCAGGTTCTACTTCATAGCACAGGAAACCAACGTGTTTGCCTTGGATGGTTTATAGGATTCGTAGAAATATATATTGAAGTTCATGCACAGATAGCAGCACACTTTTAGAGATTATAAAGATTTATGTGAAGAGTTACATAGTGAAGTAACCTTTTTTTAGAAAATTAAGGTTTGGCTATGCAGTTTAGGCTGGCCTTGACCTCACTATGTAGCCTATGTTGGTCTGGAACTCATGGAAATCCTCCTGCTTCAGCCTCCCCAGTGCTAGGATTATAGGTGTGTGCCACCCTGCCTAACCAGAAAGAGTTTATGTGTGTTGGTTTGAGATCTTCACGCTGCCCTCTAGCGCTGTTCTTCAGGTGTTTGCTTCCTGCTGTGCCAGGCTTAGAGCTAGGCTGGCAGGTAGAATAGTACAGAGATGACTAAAGTAGGAGCTGTTAAGACTTCTATTTAGCCAGGAATACAGACTTACCAACAAGCAGGACAAAGAGTCCCAGGCCCAAGGTCATGTGGAATGGGGGAAGAGGCACAGACAAGAATAGCCGTCTCCAGCGGTGTAGGGAAGGTCAGGCAATAGCCGGGACCCGCAGACCAGAAGTGCAAATTGGAAATTGTCTGCGGGACCTGGCTGGGGAGAAGCCTTGGCTTCCTATCGAGGAGTTCACTTGCCTGCTTCAAAGAGGAAATGAAAGGTAGGTGGGAGTGTGGAGAAGCATCGACTTTAATTCTCAGCTGGGGTTTCTTCCTTATCTGGTGTGTGACTGTTGCGAGGGTACATTCTGTACAGATTTCTAAAGGTGTTGCTAGGCACCTCGAGAGATGAGGGCCTTCTGTGTATCTCTGTTTTTCCTGCTTCCTGGTGACCCAGCCAGACTCCGTCTCACAGCCTCGGTTCATGCTGTCGAGGACTGAACGCGCTGTGGCCACGCAGGACCTGCCTTGTCGTCTTGAAATGTCCAGTGTTCCAAACATCACGTGGCACCATTAGACTTACCATCTGAATCGCTCCTGACAGAGGACACTCAGGAAGTCCTGAAAAGTGCCATCACCGAATCCTTTTAAAATTTCCAAGGAAGGCCTGGTAGTGCACATCCCCGGAGGCTGAGACAGGAGGATCACTGCGAGGGCGGCCTGTGCTACCTCATCTCAGAAAAACAAAACATTTCCTAACTTTAACTCTGCTGGCTTCTCTGCCGAGGAAGCTGGGCACACGTGCTCCTTGCTCCTGCTAAGTCTTAACCAGGAGCCAGTTTGCTTAGGAATCTGGGCAGACTTAGGCTCGGGGGTGGCATTAAAGGCTGCCTGTTTCCCCCAGGGGTTTAACCCCAACCCTGGTCCCTAAGATTTGCAGAACGTCAATGTCACTCTGCGCATCCTCTTCCGGCCCGTCGCCAGCCAGCTGCCTCGCATCTTCACCAGCATCGGTGAGGACTATGACGAGCGGGTGCTGCCCTCCATCACCATGGAGATCCTCAAGTCCGTGGTGGTGAGTGGTGGGCCCAGGCCGTGCGGGCAGGACAGCCGGGGCTGGTGCCATCGAGTCTCTGCCTCCTCGCTGACCACGCCTGCCCGCGCCCTACAACCAGGCTCGCTTCGACGCCGGGGAGCTGATCACCCAGAGAGAGCTGGTCTCCAGGCAGGTGAATGACGACCTCACAGAGCGAGCAGCGACCTTCGGGCTCATCCTGGATGACGTGTCCTTGGTAAGATCCACGGGGAGCTGTGTGGAGAGCTCTGCTTCCTGGGGACTCCTGGCTGGGGTCCAGGCTGGGCACGGTGGGGTCCTGCCCCGCTCTCCTGCCAACGAGACAAACACTCGCAGCTCTTGGCCGAGCACGGCAGGTCTCAGGCCTGTGTTTAGCCGAGAGATTTTACTTTTCTCTAACCACGCTTATTTTTCTTAGAACCTCTGGTTGTCCCCAGAGGGTTCCTGAGCACCAACCGTGAGTGCTCCCTAGAAGGGGTCTCAAGAACCCGCTTGACCCAGGACGAGATAACCTGGTAGCAGCCAGAGGACGGCCTGGTGGCCTTTCTCCTGGTTCCACTCCCCACACGTCAGCCAACACTTGAAGCCCAGGAAGGGGGTCCGGTGAAAGGCCGGGAAGGACAATGGGCAGCTGTCCCGGGGCCGGTGTGGGCAGAGGACATCCCTGCTGGCCACTTGAGAGCCTTGAGCGCCTGTGTGTGCCGGAGGCTGAGTTCCTCACCCGCGTTGGCAGACAACAGTAAGGCGGGGTAGCCTTTCAGGTAGAGGGAAGGGCTCGAGTTTCTGGACTCTGTGGGAAAGTTCATTTGCAGTGATTCGCTCAGATAATGAGGTAGAATTTCCTGTCCAGGTCTCCTGTGCGCTGCTAGGGAAAGCACTGCATCCCCTCCACATCTGTGCAGCTGTTTAAACACAGGTTCTCAGCACCTACCTAGGTTGGCCTCATGGCGGCAGCTTCGTTGCTGGGGGGATGGGGGGTGGGGGTGTGGCGACATGGCGCCCCCTGCCGGCAGCCCGCTAGGCCGCAGGCCCCGACAGTCCCCACCTGCTGTCAACCTGAGTTCACAGGCTGCGTGCAGCAGAGCTTGGCCCTTTGCTAGACTCTGACCACATGCTCCATTCCGGGGAGATGTGGGCTGACCACAAGAAGCTGTATGTAAGAGATGTGAGGGAAAATTAGATTTCCTGGGGAATTTGCTGCCCTCAGCTGGCCCTTGTAGAAGGAAATTTTATTCCTTAATTATACATTTCATTTTCCATTTCTTAGGACTGTGTTTTCTTACCCAGACATTAAGAGTCCCAGAGTGGATTGGACAGGGTAGAACAGCTGCAGTTTTGAAATTAGGTGTCAGTGTTAACGCCTATGGAAGACACGCAGGTGGGCGTTACTCAGGAGAAGTTACGTTCTTAAAAAGCAGAGGTTGGCCTGGGTGTGGTGGTGGGTACCTGCAATCCCAGCACCTGGGAGGCTGAGGCAGGAGGATTGCAGCAAGTTGGAGGCCAGTCTGCAAATAAGCAAAGACAGGCTGGGCTGGGAATGTGGAAGAGCAAATGAAACAAATAACACTTGATAGCAAAACCAGTGCTTTTCTTTCCTTTGCCTTTTTCTTTTCCAATAAAAGTTGGATAAATAAGAAAATCGTTCCAGGCCAGGCAGGCATTGTGAGCTCTGAGATCTGTTCCTGTTGTCTGTCCCATCTTTAGAGATAGTCACCTCAGCCAAGTCCCGGTTATTTATGTGACCAGGGAAGGTCCCGGTAATCAGACCGAAGCCCTCACCCTGGCCAATGGCTTTACCTGCCTTCTCTCGCTTCTAAACTCTTTCACAGAAGCGGTCACATATTGGTAACGCAGTGATTTGTGCCCTATCTCCGAGGCCTCTTCCTGTGTAGCACAGCAGGGCCGGGAGGGATCGGGGACTGGTTAATTCATAAGCGAGGCTTGGCTTCTGGTCCCTGGGAACTGGCTGTAGCCCCGGCTCTCAGGGGCTCAGCTTCCGCCTGGCCTCCCGCCGGTCCCCACACAGTGCATCGCGGATCTTAGCAGAGCACTGGTGGGGTCCTGAACACCCCGTATCTCCTCGAGGGAGGTGCAGGTTGGGGGGGATGCGTCCTGCTGCTGTGGGCCCACTGAGAGCCCAGGTGCCGTTGTCTGCCGGAGGCGGCCGCACTGAAGTGACAGTGACCTGTGGAGACAGGCGAGGCTCCGGGAGGGGTGAGGCGTGGAGGGGAAGGTGGTTTGCGATCCCTCCAGGGCCCTGGCCGCACCTCAGCCTGCACTCCCCCTCCCCCCAGACACATCTGACCTTCGGGAAGGAGTTCACAGAAGCCGTGGAAGCCAAACAGGTGGCGCAGCAGGAAGCGGAGAGGGCCAGATTCGTGGTGGAGAAGGTGAGCGCCGGCCAGATGGCGGCCCCTCTCCCCCTGCTTCCCTCGGCTCCCCCGGTCTGCTGGGTGGCCTGGAAATCCATCATCTGTCATCTCTCCTTCCGGGACCATCAGAAGGGGGGCGAAGGAGCCGAACTCCTGCGATCGGTTCCAGAGTCTTTGGGGGCTCGTCAGGGACACGTGAAGGGTCGTTTTCTTCCCACTTGCCAAAGATCAAAACTCTCTCCTACACATAAAAATGTTAGTCCTGGAAGACTTTCAGCTCCACTGAGAAGTCATTTTGAACCGTGGCTCCATAGTGAAAGCTGACATCGAGAAAGATCAAACGTTGCACCAGATGTGCTTATCGTCACCGGGATTTTTTCCTGGGCTAAACCCATCCAGATGTGTCCGAGTGTTGTGGAACACAGTGTATTTGTGCCACATCCTGACCTTCCCTGTGTGTGTAGAGGTGGATTTTTGTGCCATCGCTCTCTCTCATGCTAGCGTTCCTAATCAAAGACCTTTTAATCCTGCAAATCAGGGAGAAAAGGGAGATTTTGACTGAGATCTGTGTGTACCTACTTGTCACTGGGGCCTGTGACAAGGCCGGCGCTTACCTGGTGGTGCGAGGTGCATAGTCTCAGTTCTCCGTGTTGGGCCAGGGTGTGGCTTCACGGTGGAGGCCTTGACTTGCACGTGCCAGGTGAGAGTGCAAAAATAGCAGAGGTGATTGTGTTGGGTGTCAGAGATGCTTCATGCCGTATTGCCGCCCCGCGTTCTGAAGGTCACCGTGGTCCAGAGTCCATTGTGTGGTACTGGCCAGCAGGCCCAGGAGGCCTCACTTGGGCGCCTGGCCCGGGAACAGCCCAGTTCCCAGCCCAACATTACTGTGCTTTACCTCCTTGTTTTAGGCCTGTTTGTGGCCCTGGGTCTGGAACCAGAGCCTGCTGAAAGCTAGTTGTACATTCTACCACTCAGCCCCACCCCCACCCAGTCCTACCTACTTTTGATGGAAGCTTGGACTCAGTATGGGAGGGAAAGATGAGCCTGAGAATTAATTCCCCTTTGGTGTTTTGAGATTGGGCCTCACTGTGTACTTCAGGCTGGCCTTGATCTCACTGTGTGGCCCACGCTGGCCTCAAACTGGTGCTAGACCTCCTGCCTCAGCCTCCCGAGTGCTGGGTTGGAGGTGTGTGGCTCCATGCCCGGCTGTTTGTATAGCCACTATTTGAAGCTCGTCCTTGCAGTGCCAGGATCAGCTGTCAGGGAAGAGGACTTACAGTGAGTTTGCCCACTGGCAGGAGCAGGCAGGTTCCTGGGCTGGGATTCCCCAACATCCGGGGCCCTGAGTTCTCCGTCTCTGCTCTGCTCCCTCAGGCCGAGCAGCAGAAGAAGGCCGCCATTATCTCCGCCGAGGGCGATTCCAAAGCAGCAGAGCTGATCGCCAACTCACTGGCCACTGCTGGCGACGGCCTGATCGAGCTGCGCAAGCTGGAGGCCGCCGAGGACATCGCGTACCAGCTGTCGCGCTCCCGCAACATCACCTACCTGCCGGCTGGGCAGTCGGTGCTCCTGCAGCTGCCCCAGTGAGCCGCCCTCTGCCCTCCACCAGCGGCGCCCCGACGGCGCCTTCCTTCCACCCCGCCCCAGAAATGAATCACTGTGACATTTCATGATTGACCTAAAGTGACGGAAATAAAAGTAAAATCACTTCAGTCCTCCAATTATCCAGCGAAGCCTTTTCGTTCTTCCTGTATCTATCTACTCTATACCCATCTCCTTGCCAGAAACCCGCACGTGCCTGTGCAGAGGGGCTTGGGCCTGCGGGCACCCTGGCCTGGGCACTGGTGGTTGGCAGGAGAGGGGCAGATCACTGTGGTGACTCATGGGGGCGTGCGGCCGGCAGCCCCAGGATCCTGGAGCCTTCATCTTGTCATTCAGTGAAGATTCAAGGACAGTGGGGATAGCAGGCTGTTCCCTGTAACTGTGCCCCATGCAGCCGAGGAGTCTGCCCCTGCCGAGGTGGGTGGGCCTCGCTCTGCTGTCCCCCAGGGTCCTGAAACCAGGACAAACTTGGATAGTGAGGCAAGAGGAGGCCTGGCCCGAGATGCGTCCTGCTGGAGACTTCCGGCTCCAATGCCCGGCAGAATTCCAGCCTGAAGGATCACATCCTGCCGGCTGCAGGGCCAGCCAAAGACGTGCAGCCCGCGTTCCCACTGCTCGCTGGACTGCCCTTCCCCAGGGCTGCGCCTGGGCCCCAGGACTCAGTCATGGGAAGAAAAGAAATGTGTGTAACTGCTGTCAATAAATGACACCCAGACCTTCCAGCTGCGCTTCAGGTGGTTTTTTCTGTTGAGAATTGTCCTAACAGCCTTTTTTATTTATTTATTTATTTTTTTGAGACAGGGTCTCGCTTTGTAGTTCAGGCTGGCCCTGAGCTCAGCCTCCAACTCACATCACAGCGATCCTCCTGCCTCTGCCTTCCGAGTGCTGGGATGACAGGCGTGAGCCACCACGCCCGGCGCTTGTCCTGACAGCCTTTGCCTGGGCATGTTTGTGTCACTAGAGGGAGCGAAGCCAGCCCTGGACCTAGTCTCGGCCATAGCGTAGCTGAGAGTGGACAGCAGAGGTTAGTTCACTGCCCTGTGCATGCTGGTGCCAGCTCTGCAGCGCCCCCACGCGGGAGGAAAGTGTATGTGCCCACACCCCTTCCTGCTTTCAGGCTGGGTTTGGTCCCATCCATGTGCGTGGCTTGGTGCTCTGGACTGTGAGGTGGGACCCGGAAACACCTTAGTACTGACACGCAGTGAATGCTGTGGGGATGGTGGCAAGGGAAAGCAGCAGACTCTGGCTTTGAGCTCTGCCCCCTGTGCCCGAGCACCACCAGCCACTGTCCGCTCAGTTTCTGCACTTCGTCTCCCAGAGACCTAGGCCCAGCGGGAGCTGGAAAGGGAGACCGATGTGCAGACTTGGGCTGAACTGAGGGTGGAGTTTTCCCGGCACCCTGCACCCTCTCGGGGCCCAGCAGGAGCCGCAGCAGCCCCCTGCCGCCTGCCCGCATCGTCCTAGGGCATACGGGAGAGCCTGACCTTGCGCATCTCCTTCCGGCAGTGGTCACTTTTGCCTTGGGGTTG
>PVIR01037709.1:0-14972 GCA_004026965.1 Petromus typicus | reverse complement strand
TTTTGGGGGGCCACAGGAGCCTCCTGATCTATGCCTTCTCCCTGTTAATCCTATCTGGAGCAGTTTCAGCCAGAAGAATGTCCAAAAATATGTGGGAGTGAATTTGGCCAAAGGGTTGGTTCAATGTAGAGCGCAGATAGCGGCCTGAAGTGGGTCACATTTTGTGGAAAATGCACATTCAGCAGGGCACTGTGTTTTTCAAAGAGGTGCTTTGCAGTGGTGGAGAGCAGCGAGCCGGTGGTTCACATGGAACCGCCCGCAGGCCTCTGCCCGGCTGCGGCTGCGGCTGCGGCTGCGGCTCCGGGCGAGACAGGCCCAGAGGCCCCTGCAGGGAACAGGTTCTGGCTCCGCCAGATATCCGCGCGTGGCTGGCCCATGCATCAGTCTGCCAAAAGGAAAGACTCCATAATTAAATAAAACGACCTCAGGTTTGTGACTGATTATGTTATAAACAAGCAAAGGGAGAAGGCTGAGAACTGTGAAGGACCCGAACCTCTACCTTTGCATTAAAGAATAAATATGCGACTGTTAATACTTTATTAGAAGGAGTTCTAGCGCCTTTCAAGAAGTGTATGTGTGTGTGAAACACATTCGGGACCTTCTGTAAATGACAAGCAACATAAATTTTTTTTTGAGACAAGTTCTCGCTTTGTGGTTCAGGCTGGCCCTGAGCTCAAGCCTCAAATTCACATCACAGCAGTCCTCCTGCCTCTGCCTCCCGAGTGCTGGGATTACAGGCATGAGCCACCACGCCCGGCACTCTGGTATGCGGTACTGATTGCTGCCACACTCAGTATTGTGTGTGGTTACCAGGATCGAACCCTGGCCCTTCCACTTGCAAAACAGGTGCTGGAACCACTGAGCTAAATCCAAGGACCAGTGTAAAAGGTTTTATTACACTTGATCTTAGCCAAAAGGCTGAGAAGCGATTGTAAAAGGTTTTACTGTTGTTAAAAGTGAGAGAAGGGGCCAGGGATTTAGTCCGGTGGTTCCGGTGCCTGCCTTGCAAGTGCAAGGACCCAGGTTCGATCCTTGGTCACCACATACACAATGTAGGGCGTGATGAGTTGGAGGCCAGCCTGAACTACAAAGTGAGACCCTGTCCAAAAAAAAAAAAAAAAAAAGAATTGAATTTAACCTTATGCCACGGATAAAAATCAATTTCATTCTGGGTTAACAATTTAAATGCAAAAAGTCAAAACACAAAACTCTTCTAAGATAATATGTGAAAATATCTTTCTTTCCTTCTGAGACCAGGTGGGCAGGTGGGTAAGTGGGTCATACCTGTAATCCCAGCACTTGGAAGTCAGAGGCAAGAGACTTGCCTTGAGTTCAAGGGCTACGTAGTGAGTTCAGGGCCAGCCTGAACTTAAAAAAAAATCATGGCATGGATA
Organism: Petromus typicus; assembly: GCA_004026965.1. Taxonomy (NCBI): domain Eukaryota; kingdom Metazoa; phylum Chordata; class Mammalia; order Rodentia; family Petromuridae; genus Petromus; species Petromus typicus. The sequence continues at coordinate 13,578 of PVIR01037709.1, read as the reverse complement.
TAAAAGAATTCTTGCTTCCACCGTTACTCAAACAGCAGCGGAAGAGGAAGCTTGGGCCTGGCTTACAGGTGGTTCGGTTGGGGGGTGCGGCATATCCCACGGACAGCTGCAGCCCTGCACCCCCTCTGCGCTGTTCCTGTAGCCCAGCGAGGAGAGGGCTGTTCCCCGTGGGCAGAGCGTCCAGCGAGGCACCAGGTGGTTCCAGTTACTTAGGATGGGCAGTGGCTGACACGTGCCTGCTTATCAGTGAGGGGCTGTGGCTGGCTGGTCAGGGGAGTTTGTTTAGGAGAATTGAAAAACTAGCGACTAGGAGGTCCAGGGAAGCCAGGTGTGGACGCATCCACCTCTTCCAATAGGCGAAAAATATAGAGACGTTTGTGTCCACGTGACAGTTCACTGAAGGGAGATCTCAGCCGACGAGGACTTTAATAATCAGGTGGACACAATGGTCCTGTCCGCGGACCCGAGCCTCGACCTCCTCTCCCAGTCTGTCGGCTGCATGAACACGGAGCCCAAGCGGCCTGGATGGCGGCTGTGCTCGGCTGGGCCGCAAAGGCCTCACGCACGAGCCTGACCTGGTGCAGCTCCGAGTCCCAGGTGGCACCATGGCGCGGGGACAGCAGCGGCCGGGGTCCGTCTAATCGGATTGGAAAGGACACTTATTCTGGACGAGTCTCCCCCCTTTCCTACACGCAGTGCCTCAGCCAAAACTGCCATCTGGACGCTCGCAGAAGGCCCCGTCCGCAGGATGGCACTTTCCACGGCTCGATCCAGACCGAGGCACTTGGTGAGCAGCACGAGGGACAGAGGGCGGCGCCCGGGGTGCTCACCACGCTCGGGGGTGAAGCGCACGGTTGGTGACAGGGGAAGGTCCGCGGGGCCGCTAGGGGGCAGCACACCGAGGCTGGGCGCGCTCACGTCCTGAGTCAGGGTCCACCGCGTGGGGCGATTCTCCCGCAGCCTGGATGGTCCGGGCCAAGGGGTGGGAGTGGGAGCGGTGCCACCCAGTCTCAGCCCTGTGATTCAGAGCCACGTTTCTGATTCCCGTTCCCATGGCCTGGCGCTCTGCGGGCCTTAGTTCCAAAATGAGCTGTGCTTCTCCGGCAGACACGGCGACAGGCCCACGGATCGGGAAGTTAGGATAGGAGCCTGGCCGGGTGAGACTGTCTGTGTCTCTGAGACAGCAGGACCGGGGGTTCCTTGCTGGCCGAGCCAGTTGCTTCTGTTGCCAAAGGGAAATCAGGCCAGCTTCCCCCACAGTGGGGGTATGAAGACTCTGCTGGGAACACAAGAGGCGCCCCTCGCTGGCCTGTGAGTCAGGGGAACGGGAAATCCACCCTGCCATCCAGCCAGGAGCACCACGACCCAGGCTCTGGCACAAAGGCACGCGTTAGTCCACCCTTTGAGACCTACATCCAGCTGAGGATCTGGCTGAAGGTGAAAAGAATGTAGAACAAATGATAGGAGGAAATGAAGGCTGTAACTGTTTGTCAGAGTGGCCTTAAACTCACTGCATCCTCCTGCCTCAGCCTCCCAGATGCTGGAATTACCGGTGTCAGCCACCATGCTCGGCAAAGGCTGTAACTTTTATTAGTATTTTGCTATGGATATGTTTATCCATATATATGTATACATATCAAAGCAAATATCTTTTTCTTCTCTCTCATCCATTTATAATATATTGACTTTGCGTCATAGAATTTAAGTAATGCTACATGAAGAAGAGCAAAAAACAGCTGGGGGTGTGGTGGTGCACATCTGTGATCCAGGTTGAGGCAGGAGAATTGCCAGTTTCAGCCCAGCCTGGGCAATATAAAAATTGGGTAACCTAGCGATTTAGCAAAATCATGTCTTAAAATATAAAAGGCTAGGCTCCATCCTCAGTACAAAAGTATAGAGCCAATATCATGAAAACCTTTGTATCCTCTTCTGGGGAGATGGTTAGTACATTTCAGTGTGTGCAGGACAGCTGCTTGTATGCTTTGAGGCAGGAGAATGATCTCACTGTCTTTATCTGGAGATTAAGTATGACTTAAGGCGATGTCTGTGGATGCCAAGTGGTCCAGAGGTGGACTTGTGGTGCTTTATTTTCTGGGCAGCGTGGCTAAACCACAGTGCGATATCCAGATGCTTGATCTATCAGCAGTGTCAGTCCTTTAAAAAACTGATTTTACTGGTACATTATATATACATGTTACGATCACAGTTGACATTGCGAATTTGTACCAGTACTTGCAGTGTAAATGTTTTTTCAAAGGTATTTTTTTATTCATACATATTTTAATTGGGAAAAGAATGACCACAAAAAATACTCCGATATTAATGCTTCTTGCAAAGTGTTTCTTAGGTGTGATTAACATTTCGATTAGGAAACTTAAATGGATTGCAGAGCACTGTATAATAGATTTAATTTTTATTAAAATTCCTATTCAAACCTGTGCACAAATATAGGAGAAAATGTGGAAATAACAAACACTAAATCGACAATGTGCATTATTTGCTGGGGAATGAAGTGAGACTAAATCACACTCAGTGGATCATGAGATTCCGTTCTCATCTAATTTGATTTGTGATCAGAATGCAGGAGGGAACTGAGCTGGAGAGCGGAGCAGCTGCAGTGTCTCTCCCTGGATTTTCCTGCCCAACTTCTTGGGTTAGTTTCTCCACCCCGAGCGCATTTCTTACATTTGTCCTCGACTCCAGAAGACCCTAATTTTCTGTAGTTCAGAGGATCAGTCGTCGCCTTCAGTCAGGCAGATTCTGCTCCTTCACCCCTAGGAGGGGTGGAGCAGTGCGGTTGCCTCTGCCTGTTTTACCTCGTCTTCCTTCCAAGCACAGAAACTAAGAACGGTGTCACGGTGACATTCAATGGGGTGTCACAGTGACATTCAGCGGTTCATTGGAACTAACTTCAGTAACACGTATGACTGACGTGGTACTTTGTGTCTGCTGTCGGCGGTGTCCTTGCGGGGCTGGGATCCAGCTCAGGGTCCCAGGAAGCGCACAGGGAGTGTGTCAAGGCTCATCCTTGCATCTACACTGTCTACACTGGGAAGGACGGGGAGAGACAGGATGAATCCAGCTGTGCCGCACAGGGACCACAACCTCTGCCCACCCCGATGTGCCCGGGGCCCCGGGGCCGTCCCATCCTCCTCAGCCGTCCCTGACAGCCAAGTCTTTGCATCCCTGTGCCATCCATTTGCTGGATAGGGGACACCACAGAAGGATGTGGCCGGCAAGCCTGGTGTCTACTTCTGTGTGACAGCTGAGGGGCGACGGGAGTGTTGACATGGGCACATCAGGGTAGCCATTGTCCCTCAAGAGAATTCTGGTGTCACAGTTACAATGTCCACTTCACAGACCCTTCTTATTCTGAGTGACATCTCCGGCCCTTTTATTATAGTTATTTACTTATCAACCCTACCCAGCATTGTTGTATGTTACTGAGGATTGAACCTGTAGTGAGAATTTTTCAGCTTTTATTAACATAGAAGAGAAATTTAAGTATACAATTCAAATTCAGAAGACAAGAGCATTCAGAAGGAGGCAAACAGCACCTCCGATGGTGTACAACCATGAAAACAGAAAAAATAGCTAGTAAATCATTAAGGCCTTGCATTTGCAAGGCAGGCACTGGAACCACTGAGCTAAATCCCCAGCCCCAGTCCTTTTATGATTCTTATTTTTATTTTGAGACAGAATCTCACTAAGTCACTAAGTTTTCTCAGGCTGATCTCAAATTTGAGATCCTCTCGCCTCAGCCTTGAAGAGTGCTGGGATTCTGGCTTTAGGCCTTAATGATTTACTAGCTATTTTTTCTGTTTTCATGGTTGTACACCATCGGAGGTGCTGTTTGCCTCCTTCTGAATGCTCTTGTCTTCTGAATTTGAATTGTATACTTAAATTTCTCTTCTATGTTAATAAAAGCTGAAAAATTCTCACTACAGTGCAGTGGCATCTGCCTGCCATTGCACCTACTTGGAAGGCTGAGGCAGGAGAATCCCAAGTTGTATCTCAGCTTAGCAAACATAGTGAGGCCTTAAAACAAAAAATGAAAAACAAAAAACCCAAACCACTAAAGATAGTTATTTTTTTCTACTTTCTTGAAAGATAATTCACTGCTTTGGATAGTACAATGAATTATTCTACTAGTATTAGTGGTGATTTGTTTTACTATTCTATCATCTTTTTGGATAACTTCATAATTCCTCCAGTTTCTTATTTGAGTCTTTTACAAATTATAGTTGAGAATTAATGGTGAGTTAATTCTAGGTGAATTAATTTCTAGGATGATGAGATAGCAAAATATTTTAATACAGAGAAATAAGATTATTAAGATCTAATAATTTATCTCAGATTTTACAAGGGTCTAATTAACTCATATGGCATTTGCAAAGAGAAAGAGTTTTAGCCAATTAAAACTTAAAAGGGCGGGGCCAGCCCTGTGGCAGCAGAGTTCTAGGCTGGCAGGTGCAGGGCACTGGATTTATCCGGATCCTCTTTTGTGGTTGAATTTCAGGTTGACCCATCTCATCGGTCCCTAACTTTCCCTTTGGAGATCTGGAATTCTGGGATTGGGCCTTATTTGGAGGTTTCCTCATTTGTGTTTTGTTGTTGTTGTTGGTGATGTTTTTGGTTTAATTCCTGGGTTGGTACCTGTAAAGTGCTTATTGCATGTAACTTTCTTGGTAATATTTAGAGCCCCTAAGAAATGATTATGGGTCTCCCATTTTCGGACAACTCTTCTGTCTTTCTTAGGCAGAACTTTTCCTACTCTTAACCTCCACTGTTTCTAGAATTCATTCTTCAGTTTTAGAGACTATGAACTCCTACTTCAGGTGTCTAGCAGGTTGGGAGGGAAGCTTATTACCCGCACCATTCTGGAGGTCTTCCACCGAGGTCACTGGATGCTGAGTCCAGGATGGTGAGCACTGTCTCTGAATCCCTGAGGAAACCGAGGCCATTCAGCTGAGGGTCCTGGTCATGACGGTTGTGAGGGTTTTCAAAGGCAAAAAGAAACTGGGAGTCTCCGCCCAGGAAGCTAGGTGGAAAAACTATGTATCTCATGGCATGTAGCGTGGTGCCTGGTTAGTGCACAGTATCACCTGAGTTAAATATGTGGACAGTGACTCAGTCACTGTGCTGAGCATCCAGTGAGTGTGGCCAGAGGCCTCTAAAGCTCTTGTCCACATACAATCTGTTAAGGGCAAGTTGTAGGCTCTGGGGTAAGATGATACAACACGAGCCTTGTCCTCAAGGGTCCTGCAGTCCAGGTGGGCCATGGGGCAGGGTCCAGGCAGGGCACTGGAGGGAGGACTTACAGGAAGGGGAAGGCAGGTAGTGATAACTGGCCCTGGAAAAAGTATCACTTTCTTTTTTTTTTTGAAACAGGGTCTTACTGTGTAGTTCAGGTTGGCTCTGAGCACACTGTGTAGCCCAGGCGAGTCTGGAAATCACAGCAATCCTCCTGCCTCTGCCTCCCCCAAGTTCAGGAATTACAGATGTGAGCCACCAAGCCCAACATTATGGTGTGTGGTTACCAGGAATTGAACCCGGGACCTTGTGTGTGCACCAAGAGGCTGTTCCAGAGCCACTGAGCAAAAATCCCCAGCCCTAAGAGTATCTCTTTCCCTAGAATGTTGCCACTCGTCAGGAGAGAGTCATCATGCGGCTCCTCCCACTCCACGCACAGAGAAAACTTTCCTGTCATTTAACTGTGGCCTCTCTGAAGTATTTTTTTTTAGAAAGACACCTTTATTGTGTTCTTTTTGTGCTGTATCTTGTTTTCCAGGAAATTCTTTCAGGTGGTTTCAGATGACAGTCCGAGTGACCATTCTTTTTGTTTTGTTATTCTGCTAGGGGAATAGGAAGTAAATTATATTTCTTGTCATATATTGTGAAAGTTATATATAGGATCATGGATAGCTTGCACTCTTATACTGTTTCTTCAGGCCTCATAACTTTTTCTGATATCGGGGATTGAGCTCAGGACTTTGCGCTTGCCAGGAAGGTGGGGCACCACTGAGCCATATCCCTGGCTCTCAGTCTATATCTATTTTTTTTTTTTTGAGACAGAATCTTGCTTTGCAGTTCAGGTTGCCCCTGAGCTCACTAGGTAGCCCACGCGAGCCTCAAAATCATAGCAATTCTCCTGCCTCTGCCTTCCTAGTGCTGGGATTACAGGAGTGAGCCACCATGCCCAGCACTGTGGTATGTGGTTACTGGGGATCAAACTCGGGACCTTATGCTTGCAAGGCAGATGCTGGAATCACTGAACTAAATCTCTGGTGTCAGGCTATATAATTTTTAAAAAAAGTTTTCATGGCAACTTTTATTTTCCTTAGGTTATAATCATTGCTGTCCTCTGCCATATCACCAAGATTTCCAAGGCTGCTTTTACATTTTGAAGGGAGATCTGTGTTCCTTATCATAGGATCTTCATGTTATCATTTCTTCCTCTCTCCTTTTTCTTCTTTTCCCTACATTTTACAGGCCAATAGAGTAGCAGTTTCCCCTCACTGACAGCAGCACGTAAGTAATGCCCACATCACCTCTTCGTGTGGCTAACTGCGCCCCCTTCTGATCATTTGCAGCCCATGTGTGGAGCCTCGTCTTGGCTCTGGGCTGGCCGGAGACTTGTCTGATCTGTTGAGATGCAGGGGATGCCACGCTCTGCTGGTTCCAGGCCTCAGCCTTCAGAAGCCCTCAGGCTTCCTGGGGGAGCCAGCTGCCATGTAATCTGTCCATCCTGACGCCACCGTGCTGTGAGCCGTTGTTCCTCTCCCGGCTTCTCCTTGAGCCCAACCTAGCCACATGGAGAGGCCGCGTGGAGACTAAATCCCTGGCCACAGCCCCAGGTGAACTTCCAGCTGACAGGCAGCCCCAGCTTGCCGGCCAGGAGTGAGGCCATCTTGGAAGTGGGTCCCTCAGTCAGTCACTCCCAGCTGCCGTGACGAACTCTCCTTGCCAACCCCTGCTGGAACTGCAGAGCTGTGAGCAGAGTTCGCAGAAGCCAGTGTTTGGGGGAATACTTTGCTGAACAGCGAGAGATAATTAAAACACCCTCTCTGTTCAAGGCTTTAAAAGACCTATCAAATAAATTATCTGGACAAGATAATCACACACATCTTCTATTGTGCAGAGCGTAGTGTACCCCACCCCACCGCTGCTCAACTTCTGCTTACTCCGTGTGCGCTTCCTGTGGACCCATATTTGCTACTAATTTGGGGCTGGTCTTGTTTATTCTGTGCGTTTCCCCTCCGGCCCACATGTCTAGCTCACCGCCATCCCTCCGAACACCGCGTTCCCTCCTCCCTTGTGCCCAGCGTGATGGCGCCTCCCCGGCCCGCGGGGGCCGGCCCTCCACCCCGGCCTCTTCTAGGCCGCTCATAGCTGCATTCTCACAGCAGAACTGGCTGATTCACTGGTCTGCTTTTGGCCCTTGGAAAACCCTGCTGGCACAGTTTCCAGGGCTTAGCCTCCTGAAAGTTGCCTTCCCATCGTTTTGTTGTTCCTGGCTCAGGCATACTCCTAAGTGGGTCACTTCCCCAAGATTCAGTGTGCCCGTTTGTGGGAGTTTCTATGAGTAATGCGTACTATGAGGAAGTTAATGAGAAAAATGATTTTCTTCTTTTTGGGTGGAGTAAAGCCCAGAATGTTCTTAAGTCATCATCATCATCAATTAATTATGCTTGAAGACCTCAGTGTTAGGGATGAGAAACCACTAATTCCTTTTTCACATCCGGTTGAATTCACGTCTCTGAATATGAGAGCTCATCTCTCATATTCAGTAAAATGTTTCCAAATATTGTCCAGTCATTCCTGACGATCTTAACGCTCGCAGAGTATTAAAGTAACTGATTCTCAGCATTTTTCAAATGACTTTCAGTTAGAGCCACAGCTGACCATCTGTTTGTTTGCTTCGGAAAGAGTTCCAGACGTAGCCTCGAGTCACCCCGAGTCATCTTCACAGGCTCACCGGAGCATGCGCTATGATCCCAGGCTTCCCAGGACTTCAGAGTGCTTTAGAAAGAGACCTTCAGGCCGCATGTGGGCCCGCCTGTGCTGTCTTGCAGGAGATGCACCCGGATGTCTAGGAGCTGAGCGTGTTGTCTGAGTAACAAAATAGAAGAGCTGCACCGTGGGATGGGGGCGAACACAATGCCAGTTCCCGCGACGCAGAAGGCCACTGGTTTCCCTCCCCTCTCAACATATGGAAAAGTATCCGCTGTCAGCGGCTTGTGAGATATATACCAAAGACTTTTCTGGAACAACAAGTATTACCTGACAGTATTCTTTCCTGCTGTAGTTGACATTTTTGTCTTCATTTTTTTCCCTAGCATCTCTTCTTTTCAGGAAATGTCTTTTCTCTACTCCCTGTGACTCTGATGTGCTTAAATTCCCAAGCCTCATTTATTTGACAACAGTAACAGCGCATGGACGAGGCATAGTCAGTTATGTCTTTGAACAGACACAAGATTGGTTTAGGTGTAGTGGTTTTGGTGTAGGCTATTGATACAACCAAGGCCAATCAGAAACCTTCATAAACTGATAGATAGGTGTGGTAAGGGCTTCTCCCACGCAGGTGGAGAGAGCTTGGAGCCACACGTAGTAACGTTCCCAAGTCATGTGGGGTCTGTCTTATATTAGGAGAAAACTAACACACAGGAACAGAGTGACCAGACAAAAAGAAAAGAAAAAGGGCCAGCACTGGTCTGGCCCCTGGATACAGATGCAATTGAACTTCTCAAGTGACCCAGTCATTTGCTCTTTTACTTAAACTCATTTAAATTATAATTGTATCACTTATAATTTGAGAGTCATAATAACAATTTATTTTATAAGGACTTTGTGCAATCCTAAAAATAGCTTGCTTCTTGGAAATATGACAGTTGTTGAAATTTTAAAACAGAATTTTCATATAATTTGGTAATTTTTCAGAAGTCAGTGCCAGACATAGAAATGGCTTCCTTAACCTGGCCAGGTAAGACCTTGATTGGAAATTTTTCAAGAAAATGATCTCTACCTGCAGGCAGGCCTTAGCCCAGGGAATATAGCTGTTATTTCATTCTAGCCTGAAATATTTGGAAGACAGGACTCAGATAAATAACTGGAATTAAGGAACCTGGACTGGTGTACCTCCTTAAGAAGGCCTTTGAGGGGAGACAGGGTTGATTTTGAGACTTACTAATAATCAAGGGGGAGAGAGGTGGAGAGAACAGAAGCTGGAGTGAGCTCTTAGGGAAGAAGAAAGCTTTCCCAGAAGAATCTGAGATACCTTGTCGCAGCTCATTCCTCTTGATAGGAGGAAAGAAAGTCCAGTAGATCAAGACTCCTCAACCAGGGCCCTATTGCTTTCTGGGGCTGCACGATTCCTTGTTGTGGTGGCTGTCTTGGGCATTATTTTATGTTTGGCAGCATCTTTGGCTTTTACCCAGTGGCATCACTAACCTCCACCCCCTGCTGGGGAGTTAGCACAGTGATACCATGCCTGCCTTGAAAGTACAAGGTCCTGAGTTAGCTCTTCAGTGCCACGCACGCGCACACACACACACACACACACACACACACACACACACACACACAGTCCAGGGATGGAGCTCAGCTCAGTGGTGCCCCAACTGCCTGGCAAGTGTAAGGTCCTGAATTCAGTTCTTGGCACCACCAAAAAAAAAAAAAAGTGTCACTAATTTCCACCCTACTGTAGTTATGACAAGGAGTACATCTCCAGATACTGCCAAATGTCCCTTGGAAAGCAAACATTTCTCTGACTGTAAGTGACTGGTTTAGATAATTTAGGATTACTTCAGAAGCTAAAAGTGCAACGCGAAGGGGTATCTCAGTTACTTTATTGTGGAGAGAAAATACCCAGCATTCCAAATGTAAGGAAGAAGGAGTCAATCCTGGCTCACAGTAGAGGGTTCAGTCCGTAGTTGGCTGGCTCCAAGGCACGTGGCCCGGCAGAGAGTGACTGCAGAGGGGGAACAGTTCATAGCAGGCAGACAGGAGGCAGGAAAGGATCAAGAGAAGAGGGGGGAAGGAGACAGGCCCTCCAGGCCACACCCCCAGTGACCCACCTCCTCCAATCAGGGCTCGTCCCTCAATGTCCCAGTTAGCTATCGTCTCTCCCGTGGACTACTCGAGTGATATCATGCCTTCATGGTTCAATCACCTCCCCAAACTCCCACCTATGACTTCATGTGGCTTTTTGGAGGCATCCAGATATAAACTGTAACAAGGGGCTACGTACTTGAACCAGCCAGAGTTTCATCAGGAAAGTTATGGTTCTGGTTAGGTAACCAGGAAAATCTGCTATGCATGTTGAATACAGAAACATAAGGAGTTCAGTGTGTGACTTAAAATTTTAATTTCTCTCCATCTTCTATGTTTTGAAAACCATTTTCTGCACAGGTCAATGAAATTAGAAATGAAATGTGATTTTATGATAGAGGAATTATTTTTTGTCCCTTAGCTATTGCTTACAAAAATAAAACTGGATCAGGTCGATTTTTTTCTAGTGCATATTAATGGCACGGAATACTGGGTTTTGTTTGTATGGGTCAGGCTACATTTAGGTGGACACTACAGAAATCCATATGAACTATTTATGCAGACAAAACTCACTGGCCCATGGAGACCACAGCCCACTTGTATCAGATGCTTGTCTTGAAACAGAAAGAATTGTTTCAAATGTTTCCCACATGTTAACAGATCTGATTCTCATAACCATTCCATGCAAGCTTTACTACTGTTTCCAGAAGGAAGCTAAGTCATGGGGGAGTCAAGTATTTAATAATCTGCTGGTACAGATTATTATATATAAGTGATAGGGGAGCCCTGAGGAGGGAATGTTTTACCATGGCCTTATTAACAAAGGAGCAATTCTACTTTGTGTGCAAGGAAGGGAAACACTCACCTAACTAGTGTCATTGTATTGACAGTTGGAAGCATAGAGGAGGAAATGTCCCCTCTCTTTGTGTGATCTTTGTTTATCTATGCATATTGGGCAAAAACTGTGATTATCCAAAAGTGAAACATCACTCTGTTTGTCAGCCTCAGCCATTTCCCCAAAGGTAACTGGGGCAGAGAGTCAGGGTAGACTCTGATAGTAGCTACAAAATGCTTGGAGCCCCACTCCGACTTGTTGGATCGTTTGAGACATGACTTTGTGGTACAGGCTGGCTGTGGCGACCTGCTGCCTTGTGCCTTTTAACCCTTCTTGGGAAGCTAGATTTCTTCTGCCTTCACAGTGTCTCAGGGGCTCTGCTTGGCTTCTTCTGGCCAGGGCTGAGATTAGAGCTGGCTCTAAGAGTTTTGCAATGGTGGGTTGTGCAGCTCTAGGTCACCACTTACAAAATCTTAGTGATAAATGTCTGCAAGAAACTGCAAAGTCATGATTTTTTTTAAACTACAATAAAACTCAGGGGTCCTTCAAGTGAATATCAGCAGAAAACAGGCTGCGAAAAATTTGAATCTCCAAGAAGGATGTAGTTTCCAAAACTGACTTCATATGTGGCTAAGGAAGATACTGGACATAGGAAAAATCTCTGTGGGGCTTGGAGTGTGGCGTAGTAGTAGAAATCTCGTTAAGAAAGTGAAGTGGTTTCAATGTGGGCTGTTATAAATGAACAAACAGCACACCTCAGTCGGGGGTGGTCAAGTGGGCCAACCAAGGAATTCACTCTTTGCTTGGGTGGATAATCTGCACTTCCTGCTCAGAGCATTTGACAGCTGTGGACCTGTGATTTGTGTTGTTCCTGCTCTCCCCTTGCACTTGTGACTGCTGCTTCTCTGTCTTTGTCACGACTCTGCCTGTTGGATGTTGGACATCATGGCTTTAGAGTCCAGAGGAGGCTTGTCCAAACTGACGGGCAGGACTGCACGTCCCCTGAGGTTGTGTACTCTGAAAAAGATGTGGAGCCTGATGAGACTATGCATTGTTTTCCTAGGGAAGTTGGTGAAAGTCTTCTTGTGTTTCTATGGACTATGCATTGATACGTGGGTGGCCAGAGAGGTGGCTTGTAGGAGACTCTACCAAACTGACTTCTTTGATCCATTCTATCAATCTTCTATTCCTGGTTCCCTTTATCCTGGCCCCCTTTCTTTCCTTTCCTGGGGATTGCACTGAGCTATATTCCTAGCTCTTTTGTATTTTTTAATTTAATCCAGGGTCTTGCTAGATCACTGAGCTGTCCTCACTAAGCTGGGCTCAAATTTGTGATTTTCGTTTAGTGAATTTTCTTTGCAGGGAACGGCACTGTTTTAAGGAGCCAAAGAATCTCTGACTCACTTCCTTCTGTCTGCCCTTCTTTGCTCAAAAGCTCCCATACGGGCCGGGGATTTAGCTCAATGGTTCCGGCGCCTGTCTTGCAAGCGCAAGGACCCGGGTTCAATCCCTGGCAACAACATACCTATACTGGGTGTGGAGACTCACCCCAGCAGCAACCAGTACCACATACCACAGTGCCGAGAGTGGTGGCTCACGCCTGTAATCCCAGCACTCGGGAGGCAGAGGCAGGAGGATTGCTGTGATGTGAGTTGGAGGCTGAGCTCAGGGCCAGCCTGAACCACAAAGCGAGACACTGTCTCAAAAAAACCTTAAAACAAAACAAAACAAAACAAAACAAAAAACCAAAAGCTCCCATAGGCAAGACAGCATGAGTGAGCGTGGTTGGGCACCACAGAAGCCTTCCTTAACAGGTGACTGGTGTACTCTGTGCCCTGGGACTACCTCTCCGACGAACTCAGCCCCGGGCATGACCGGTTGGGAGGAGACACGCTACACACGAGGCCACCTGTCTGCTCAGCTCTGCCGGGAGGAAATCCTTCCTCACCCTTGTTTCTCACTGTGATGGTGGACTGTGCTCAGCGGCTCAGCATCCTAACACGACCCTCTTCCCTTGAGAAATACTTAGTGTTTATGATCATGTTCGAGGGTTATATTTTTATTTATTTATTTTTTTTTGAGACAGAATCTCGCTTTGTAGTTCAGGCTGGCCCCAAGCTCAGCCTCCAACTCACATCACAGCAATCCTCCCGCCTCTGCCTCCCGAGTGCTGGGATTACAGGCGTGAGCCACCACGCCCGGCACTGTGATGTGTAGTACTGGTTGCTGCTGGGGTGAGTCTCCATGTCCAGTATGGTGTGTAGTTACCGGGGATCGAACCCGGGTCCTTTCGCTTACAAGACAGGTGCTGGAACCACTGAGCTAACTCCTTGGCCCTCGAGGGTTATTATTTTATTTTACTCATTAATCTATTCCTAGCACAAAGAGTGACGGGTGGTTGGGAAAGTGATGCGGGTGAAAGTAGCAGCTAAAGATAGAATTCCTTTGGTTTAGTTTGAAGGCGAACTCCCTGTGAAAGTGGCCACTGTGAAATGACTTCTACCTACTTACTCGTAAGGATACATTGAATACGTTCTTTTTTTGTGGAACCAGGGACCATACTTAGGGCCTTGCACTTGCCAGGCAGGTGGCAGCATTACTGAGGTAAATCCCCAGCCCCCTGAATAACATTTTATTAAATGCAAATTAGTTGCAGGTTCCCACAGGCAGCATCCTTGGAAAGGGAATTCCAG
>PVIR01037708.1:0-15000 GCA_004026965.1 Petromus typicus | reverse complement strand
GACTCATATCACAGTGACATATGTGCACCCATGTTTATAGCAGCCCAGTTTGTGATTGCTACATCTTGGAAACAACCCAAGTGTCCATCAACTGGAGACTGGATAAAAAAGCTGTGGTTCTTCTACAGAATGGCGTACTACTCTGCCATAAAAAATGATAAGTTTGAATCATTTCTACTTAAATGGACATACCTTGAGGATATCCTCATAACTGAAATAAATAGGGCACAGATAGGTACATATTGCATCTTTTATCTGGTATGAGAAAATGAAGATGTAAATGAGTCCTAGCATTTTATGTTATATATTGTGAAATAGAAAATGCTCAATGTAAAATAAGATGAAAGGGGACAATGTTGAGATTGTAACAAAAAAGTAAGGAAACAAATTTTATGTATATGGGGGGTGGTAGGGTGGGTAGGGTTATGGGAAAAAATGAGAATTAAGTTGTGTCTTATACTGGTACAAATCCCCATTATGGAGTGCAGTCATGATGTGTATATTTAATATACCAGTAAAGATTTTAAAAAAAGAAGCCCAGGCACTTACACATGCTGGCAGCACTGTATTCCTGTGCTTCTTCCCTCAGCTCAGAAATTGATAATTATTAAGGTTTCATATTTTCCTTAAAATTGCCAGTTGACTGTTCAAGTGTTGTGTGCAATAACATGGGAAAATATTTCTAAATATTTTTTCAGTTTTCATCACCCCTCCATACTTATCCAACAATAGTTTTGTAAATGCAAAAATCAGTTGTTTATCTTTGCTTCTATGTGTATGGGATTCACTGGAGAGACATGTATTTTCAGAAAAATTGATAGAGTGAAGATTGTTCCCTAGAAATGTGAAAGTTAAGAAATTTTATGTGCCTTCAAAAAATTAAGTCTAAGAAAAACACATACACATGTATATATACATGTACATATATATGAGACATGATTTCATTATCTATCTTCGCAGAATATTAATGCTAAATATAGTAAAAAGGATTTATCAACCTCATACAGCCAAATTAGCAGGAGGTTTGCATAGGTGAATTATTTATTTTCCACATTAAATTCAATGTAAATTGTATCTAAAAATGAATTATCTTAAATCAGTATTCGCATATATTATTAAATTTAGTAAGACATTATAATGCAACAGCTAAAGTAATTTACTGGTAAGAGAATTCAGAAAGATGATAGTTTTGACATAATGCAGCATGAACAATCTTTAAGGCTATGTTTATGTGTTACCTTCATAAAACATAAAAGTAAAGTTAATGTTTAATCTCCTGAGAAATTATCACCCTGATAGGCACACATAGCAATATCCAACAGCCACCTCTGATTCCTGCTTGTGTTTGTCATAATTTCATTACTTGAACAAAATACCCATCATCCACAATGTAAAGCAGGACAAACAGGTTTATTTTGACTCTAGTTTTAGTCTTTGCCTGACATTAAAGCAGAAATGACACAATAGAAAGATGTGGAAGAGATAAGAGCTTCACCGCATGGCTGCATTTCTGTCAGCATTCTGATCTTCTGAGCTCTCACCATCCCTGAGCATTTTGGTCACAGCATTCAGCTTGCTTCTCCAAACCAGATTCTTCAAATCAGTTCCACAGGCTTCTAAACCACATGGTCAGGTCCAGTCACAGCGATGATCTTTCTTCTCAGCACCCAACTACGTCTCATTACTGGGACACAATATCCAGTATTTGCAGTTTACAATAGGAGAAGTTTATTTGGACTCATGTTTTCATTTCATGATTGGCTGGCTCCAAGGAAATTATACAAAAGCAAAAGAATCATCAGTCCCTTAAACAAGACTTGGTTATCTTCAGTTGTGTATTTTTTATGTTTTTAAGACATTAGGGACTGCTTTGCTGCTCCAACCAGTCCAGTTTGAGCATGAATGCTATTTATTAATTATATCATTATTTTTAATTTATATTTTCACCTAAGTATGTGATGACTAAGGGGTCAGAGATTGCCCCACTTTCTTGCCTCTGCGCCTCAGTGTCTTAGACATCTGTGTACTTTTGCTTACTTTGACTAATGAACTATATCAAGGATCCCCAAACCTGCATTGATGTGTATTCAAGAATATGCCTTTATTGCTCTTCGTCCTTCTTGCTACTTTTTCTTTCTGTCTGTTTACATCACTCTTCCTTGTGCCATTGCTCCGGTACAACATTCCCCAAAGACCTGACTATCCTAACTCTTTATGTGGTTTGGTCCTATGCAAAGTTGCTTTCGACAGTGACGTAAATGCCAGTCTAATACAGTAATTGCTAGTCACACGCAGTTACTGAGCCTTTATTAGTGAAAATGAAATGAATTCATTTGAAACACCTATGAACTGTGGGCATCACTTCTTAATATATTTTGAAGAATCTGAACATTGTAAGCATTCGCTAACTGTAGCAGAATGAAATTTTCAAATTAAAGTTCTTCTGGTAGCAAGAATTTAGACACGTAATTATTTTAAATAAGAAATTACCTGACTGCCACCTGGTGTTCACATCCAGCCTGTATCTCAAGTCTGAGTTTTGCTTCAGCACTACTACATTTTATTTCTTTGTATTTTGTTTTATTTCTTTTTAATTGACTTTATTGCTACATTTTAGATACATTATGATCACATTCAACATAAAAGGTTTGTACCAGTATATGACACATCTTGATTCTCATTTTTTCCTGTTTCTCCCCCTTCCCTACAACCCCACCCCATAAACAAGCTTTGTTTCCTTTTTAAACTATCAATATTTTATTAAGCTTCTTCTATCAGAGTTGAGAGAGTGTAAATAATTTTGACTCTGAAATCAAATAATCTCTGATTATTCTATCTGTAAGTGTGGTAAGGTTAGTAACTATATTCAATATGATTAACTTTAAAATTCAGATATCTGAATTAACTTTAATCTATAATTAAGAGTCTATAGCTGTTTTCTCCTTTTCTTCCTTTCTTTCATTTTGTGCTGACTTTCTTCTCTCTCCTTCTCATTAATTTCTCAAATTAGCTTTTATTTTCGTGATTCACATATGAGACCTCCCAAGATCAGAAGTTGGGGAATTTTTTCAGGGAGGTCAATGATATAGTTCTAGTCCAAGACCAGGTCTCACCAATGGTTGTACTAGAAGATACTCAGCCTTTTATTCTATTCTAAGACAAAAATTCCTTCTTACCCAGGCCTCAGGAGACTGGATGTGGGCACCTATACTGAGGAGGGGAATCTGGTTTAGTCAGTCTAATAATTCAAGTCCTCAGCTCAACAAGAAATTCTTCCATGGGAGTACTCAGAATAAAGTTTAACTTAATATCTGGGCAACTTGTTGTTGAGTCGAGTTGAGATATAAAATTAACTAGTATATATATATATATATATATATATATATATATATATATATATATATATGTATATATATGTACATATAGTACATATTCATTTTACACATAGATATTTAAAAATTTGCAACCTCTTGTGCCTCTTTAATTTACCTTTGTCCTCCTTTTAAAACTATTTCTAGGAATGATATAAATAGTAATTTTAGACATTTAATACTGACAGAGTTCTTTAGACAATACACAGTTCAATTCTTGCATTGTGTGATTTTAGGTGTAATTCATATGGAAAATTAAGACAATCAGGTTAATGAAAGAGGCATAAAATTAGGCCTTTCTAAAAAATTCCCCAATGGCAAGCAGAAAGGAAATTTTCAATGTTAATTTTATAAACACATGTTGACTAAGCCTCTATTATGTACCATAAACATTGTGCTAGGCACAAAGGAGACGTCTGTAGTATAATGGAGGATGCTGACAATAGGACATATAGTATGATCAGTAGGTACATTACAGGAACAAATAGGAGGTTTTACAGAGATGTAAAGCAAATAAACAAAACATTTTGTAGCAGAAATGATGGCTAAGCTTTGGCCAGTGCAGCCAGTTCAACAATAAACGACCTCATAATAGTAGTCTTGTATCAGTGAGAAATTTCACCATAAGGGAAAAGAAAGTGGCTTGTGTTTCTAGACACCTTTTATTTAAAAAAAACATGGATCAATGTTTTAAAACAAACAAAAAATAGTTCTTGAGATTTATACTTCCTGATTAAATACTCAAGTCTCCTCTCACCCAGAGAGAAGGATAGATAAGGAAAGAGAAAAAAGTAAGTTGGGATGGAGGACAGCCAATAGTTTAAAAATCACTTGTGTAAAAAATTAATAGCACTAAAGTGCTTCAGGGAAAGAATCACTCCAGGCAGACTATAGGGATTTTTTATAAAGTCAATACTTGAATTTTATTTCAATAAGATAATTTGTTTTGAGAAGGCAGTAGGTAAGGAAATCTTCGCCCTACTTTGGAAGAGAATAGTTGGAGGAGAAAGAGCTTTTATATTGGGACCTATGGAAAAAACCAACATATTGAAAGATAGAATTAAACACAAATTTAAACATTTTATTTTTAAAAAAGCTAACTTTAAAAGCATATTTTATTTTCTTGATACTGAAGAATTTATCTTGTGAGGCAACTAAAACTGAATATTTAAAAGTTTCTACAAACAGTAAGATTCTAACAGAATAATTTTGTACATATAATCTATTGCAAGTGCTTTTGGGGTTTCATACATAGAGTCATTAAGGATAAAGGTCAGTATTTGTAATGGTTCAAAAATTAGTCTTGCTGCAAAGATAATGATTTTCAATAGCCCAAGAGCAATAAAGAAACTCTGAAAATGTGGTTAGATAGTGTAAGAAATATATTACTCCTCTAGCATTTTTTGCATTTTATGGATCTTGAGCATAAAGAGATTGTAACTGTGTGACTGAGAGCGCAACTGTATCTGGCATCACTTTATTTAAAATCTATTGTTTAAAATCCTTTTTTGTAGTGGTAAATTCGTATAGATAACTCCATACAATACATACTCCAGCTCGAGCTCGGTGTAATCATTTCATGAACTGAAGTCGAAAGCATAATAGAGTTTGTGACTAATGCAGTAAATTGCATTCTGAAAAATGTGGTTTGATTCAAAACTCCCTACAATCTCTCTTCAGTGGCCCCTTTCAACTTCTCCTAGTTTTCCTTTGTTTGTCCATCTAAAATCTGGATGATCTTCACATCCTTCAAAATCGAAAAGGATCCTGAAAGGCTTGCATGGGTCCCAGATACTTGGGGGAAATTCAACTTCTGTTTCTCTGACATGGACCATAACTGAACCAAGACTCTTCCAATTAATTTGAGTTGTCCCACTTGTGTGAAAGGAACCAAGTGATTAATAAATAGGCCTCTGATCTCGGGAAACATGTAGCATATCCACTTGATAAAAAATTACCACATCACCTATTTTTTGGATTTGAAATCCAATTAGAAGGATCATGTAGGGAATTTTTACAGGAAAAAATGAATTTATTAAAAAGTAGTACACCAAAAGCAAACAAATTGAAAGCCTAGAGCTTTGGCTTGGAAACTGCCATTACAGCCAGCAGCCTTGGAGCTATGTTATTTGCTAAACACAGTGCTCAAGTAGAAAACAGAACAGTTCCAGAAGTGAGCAATAAGTCCAGGTATGCTTGTTCTTGCATCAATGCTCCTAACTTCTAGAAGACAATCTGCCAATCCTCGGCTTCTACACTAGAGGTAGTCTTTAGACTTTCCACTAGGAAAGCTTGAACACATTACTGAAAAGCTAGCATGCATGGAGTGGAGTTCAGGGATTTATGAATTTAAATCCCAGATGAGAAGTTGAGACTGACTGAAGTACACCTCCTCCCTGGTCTGGCTAGTAGAGTGAGTCATTTTATACAGGTGGGTGGGAGGTGTTTGCTAGCCGGTTACAGGAAGCAAACTCTTCCTTCAAGAACTCCCCGGCCGCCCTGCTGTACTGCCCCAGCCCAGGCAAGCACCCTCTTAGGGACTTCTTAGTTACTCAAGACAAATGACCATGGCCTCTTCCAAAACTCACTTTTGCTAATGCAGTGGTTTTGGCCCAGCACCGATATCTTCTAGATGATTATGCTAGAGTGTGAGCCTTTGCCTAAGGCGGTGCCCGCACAGCCCCGCTGGGACTGCTGAGTGCAGCGCGCTGAAAGGAAGCTTCTTCTGAGTCTGAGTGAGAGCCATGAGCAGCAAGTTACCTCGAATCCATTTTCCAAACATGATTTAATGGAAATGCTAAAAGGAAATCATTATCTCTTATGGCAGCAGCCATTTCCAGAACTGTTGCAAGTAAGATATAAAAGAAAGGTGTTAAAATATCTTGTAAAATCAATTAGCATGTTGATAATTTTTATTCTTTTTTTCTAGACTTCTCTCCACTTTCATTGATTTCTAAGTTTATTTTACAGTTAACTTTTTATTATTTACTAAAAAATAAACCACTTTAAATTATCACTTTTTATATCTGAGAAGTGCCTAGGACTTCAAAAAATTAATGAGTGCCCTTACTTGCTATAAAATATGAAACAGTTAGATTTGACTAAGATTGTTTGTTTTAATAAAGCTTATAATTAAAACTTTTTTACTAATACATTCAGGGTTTTAACTTTTTTATTTATATTGTGAAAGGCAGTACACACAAAGGGTACCCCAGATGTAAAAAATCTAATAGTAATAGAGAATTTACAAGCAAATTCAAAAGTCCATATAACAGTGTGCTTAAGTATTAACAAATAATTCTATTCACTAGTAAGGCTCCAATGCAGAAAAATAGAATATCTTTCCAGAGTAGAGAACAGGAAAATCAGAGCTTAATGAGCATATCGGGCTTTGATTACTGCTACTTTTTTGTCTTTTCTGGGCTAATTTTTTGCTCTATCTTTCTCTCTCTCTATCAGTTTATAGTCTTTTCCCCGACTGTTCTGCATGACCTCATAACACTGTGTGATCACTGCACTGGCAGAGAAAGTTGCACAGCAGTTGGATGAGTGTCACTTCCCGGAGTGCAACAGAAGTAATCAGTGGAGACACCTGAATGGGAAGGAACGTTGACCTTCTGCGGCAAAAACTGACCTAGGAGGCCTAGGAGTCCTGAGGTAACTGGAATAAATTTCTTCTTTCTAAACCATCCTTCTGATTTAGACTATTTGAAATGCTATAAGGAAATACTCAGTGAGACAAAGCCAAGGAATGCCATAAATTCGTGGCCACATCAGTCATGGACCACTGCATGGTTGTTTTCTGCTTTAATAAATCACAACCTGAATCAAAAGTTTATTTGCTTACATATTACTGGTGATTTTAATCTCACCAGCTTGCTCTGGGGAATTGCAGTCATCAGTAAAAAATCAGACATATTAGCTATTTTCATTCAGAATATTTTTCTATGTGCCCGTAAGACTGTGGCTGACTGGGTAATGATTAATATTTAATGACTTAATTTCAGTTCTAATGTAAATTTTAGTGAGTGAGTTTGCTCAGGGCCCAGCAGAGGAAGCATTGAAAGCCAGACAGAAATAGATCCACAGAGAATCGTGAGCTAGACAAGTCAGATCCTAATTGCACAGGGAGAGTTTATGCCCTGGCTATTCAAAGCTGCCTGGATATCCTTAGAAGGAGATGTGGAGTTGCTGTTAATAGACATTCTGACCTGAGGCTAGCATTAAGGGAAAATCTTGAAAATATGTAAAATGAAGTTGAGAAAATGGAGAAGAGGTAGAGACAAATGATACAGAATTCACTCGCACAGGGCACGAGTGTGAGAGGAACATGGTATTGGCTCTTTTACTGGAGCCATACCATCTTGGCTGTCTTGCTGCTGTAGAAAATGGACCATGGCGTGCTTTGTTTTTCATATATTGAACTTGACTCACTATCGTTTTTGTTTGGTGCTTTTGCATTTATAATCCTGAGAGAAATTGCATGCAAACTGCATGTATAAAAATATCCTCAGATATTTGATTGATGATTATAGTGATTTTTTAAATGATTTTGAATAGGTTTTCCATTTCTGAAAAAGTTCATATGTTTACAAAAGTTAAGAATGGGAAAAGATTTGGAGTTGATAGTTTCCCTTGAGGATAACTATATATCATCTTCTCCAATTGCTTCAGTAACTTGAAAGTATTTGTATTTTCTGTCTGTTCCAGTGACAAATTTGGAAAATTTCACTTTGAAGAAGTCTTTTCATTTCATCTAAATTTATAGCTTATAGGAATAAAATTGTTTTTACTAAACTTATGTCATCTTATACTTGTAGAATATATATTGATGTTCATGATTAAAATTGTTATTTGGTATTTTTTCTTCTGGAGCAATTATTATTAGTTTTCCTTCTTTCAGAATATTTTACAAATTTAATTTTTTTTGAGTACTTTATTGTTTACTAATTCATCATTTGCACATTTTATTTTCATTATTCATTTTTCTATTTTATTTGATGACAATTTCTTGAAATGAATTTTTTATCATTTCAGAGTTCTTGTTTATCACATTATACAATTAAGTCCGTAAATGTCACAGGATTCTTTAGCTGAATTCTGTTTCTATATTTTAAGTTCTTAAAATGTTTATCTGTGTTTCATTAATATTTTTCTTCAGCTCAAAATATTATCTTATTTCTTTAAGAATGTATTTATCCAATAAGCTAGCTAGAAGTGGGCTGTTTAACTACTACATAGTTCAAAGTTTCCTTTATTCTGTTCTTATTGATTAGCAGATTAATTTTTTTCTTCAAAGAAATATGTTGAGTGATTTTTGAATCTTAGAGTTTACAGATCAAGAATATCTAAATGTATATATTTGTGTTATTTAAAATTATCTTCATTATATTTAGAACCTTTTTAATAATGATGTGAGTATATTTTTTAATGTTTCCTGATTCTTCTTCTCTTTTACACATGAATTGACAGAGACACAATAAAAATCTTAACATGATTGTGAATGTGGGTACTTTCCATTTAATTTTGTTAATGTTAATGTTCTACATTTTGAAGCTATTTTCAGATATCATATTAGATTCAACATGTTTTCATTTTAGAATGTTATCCTCACCTCTGTTTTAGCTGATTTGAATGATTTTGGTACAGCTATACATTCTTTGGTTAATGATGAAAGATGTTTCTTTTGAATCCTTTCACTGTTGTACTGTCATATGTTTTGGATATCTTCATTCTAATCAGAAATAGTGTTATTTTATCCAAACTGAAAATCCTAATCTCTTAATGTTATCACTGCTATATTTGGATCTAGATTAACTTGTTCATTGATTCTATATTTTCCTTCTCTTCCTATTTTCTTTTTTTCTTTCTTAATTTTGAATTAATTGAATATATATATATATATATATATATATATATATCCTAAGTTAATTAACTATACATTGTTATCATTATCAGAAAGATGGCTTAGAGTCTGCAAAATTTATCTTCAATTTATTGAGTTTCATTTAATACTTTATTCCTAGTGGACAGTATAGATTTATCATTACACTTGAGCCTTAATGTATTTCCAAATTTTGAGGTAACTTTATCATGTATTCTTATCATATGTGCTGCTATTACTGTTTTAAAGCAACATTTATTTATATTTACCAACATTTATGAAACATGTAACTGTACAGCCATTGCACAATTCCGAAACTTTTAGTCATTCAGTACATATAGGAGAGAAGTTATCACTATTGGGTAATGAAGAAGTTCAACTCAAATATGTAATAGTATTTTTAAAACTAAAAAAAAAAATATCAGGTTGCTTATTCAAATTAAATGAAAATCCAAAACCTATACATGAAACATGCATAAGGCTAAAAATAAAGAGGTAGATACTGTATAATTAGACTGATAAACTATCATTTTAGTTAGATTACAAAGCAACAGCACCAAATATAGCATGATGCTGACACAAAAACAGACATACAAGTCACTGGAACAAAATCGAGGATGCAGAAACAACTCCAGGCACATTAAGCCTTTTAATCTTTGATGAGAGGCCTAAAAATTTATGCTGGAGGAAAGATAGGCTCTTCCACAAATGGTGCTGGGAAAAATGGCTGTACATGTAAAGAAGGTAAAATCTAGACTCATATCTTCCACTAAGTACTACTAGATAATCAATGTAGATCAAAGACATATATACTAAAATAGAAGCAATCTACTGGAAGATAAAATAGGTAAAACTTGAAGATAGAAGAATAATTAATGACATTCTCAACTGAGCCATTTGTTTAAGAAATAACATCAAGAATCAACAAAAGACTGGATAAAGAAGATGTGTTTTTTTTTAATTAAAATGGAGTAGTATCCATAAAGAATGACAGATTAGAGACATTTATACTTAAATGGAGGTACCTTGAGTATATAATCATAAGTGAAATAAATAGGACACCGCTGTGTAAATGTTATAGAGTCTTTCTAGTATGATAAACTGAAGGTGTAAATGAGATCCAAAATGTATGTAGGTATTGTGCTATAGGAAGAAAATGTGCAAAGGAAAACAGAGTAGGAGAAAATAAAGAAATGAAAGAAAAGTTTGATAGTAGAAACAACAAAAAAATGGAAAGAAAGATTATATACAAGCAAGAAACAGTACAAAACAAAAGAGAATCTACAAAAGCTTCTATACAGTAAAGAAAGCAGTGAAGTGACAAAATATAAAATGGCAAAACATTCATCTTCTATTCTTCTGAGGACTAATATATAGAATATGTAAAAAATTCAAAATCAAACCCTTAGTAATAAGACCAAAAAATAAGCAACTGAAATGAGTATACCAAATTAAAATAAAGACACACAACTGGCCAACAAATGCATGCAGAAAATTTCCAACATTTCTGACCTTCAATATACAACTCCACAAAAAGATATCCATTATCAAACAAATCAAATAATAATAATAATAATAAAATACTGATGAGGCTGTGGTGGGAAATGAACCCTTCCAACATATGAGTAAATCACTGTAAAAATCAATACAGATTTCTCAAAAACCAAAACTTAAAATTCCTTTGACAAAGTTATTCTTGCTCTATGTATCTTCCTGAAAGGGTTGAAAATATATTACAATGATACCTGCTTATCCAAGTTTATATGAGCAGAAACAACAGGTAAATCTTGGAAGAAGGTTATATATCTATTAACAAACAAGTGCATGAAAAAATCTATTTTTACTCTATTGAATACTATTCTGCCATAAATAAAGTTAAATGTGAGCCATTTTGGAGCATATGGATGGGTCCTTAAATCCATAATACTAAGTGAAAGAAGTCAGTCACTAAAAGTCAAACATCACGTGGTATCTCTAATATGAGACACCAAAAATATTAATAAAGCAGCGATTGTGATACATCTTGCTTTGATTTTGTTGTCCAAAACTATTTTTGCTGTTGTGGACCTATTCTGATTTTAAATGAATTTTAGGGTTGTTTTCTCTAGTTCTGTAAGGTATGCTATTGGAATATTGATTGAAATTGCACTAAATCTGTTTAACCATTTTGGGAGTATGGCCATTTTTATCATGCTCTTCCTAGCCACAAGCAAAGGATTTTTCCATTTGCTAGTATCCTCTTTTATCTGAGTTTTAAGAATACTGTAATTTTTCATGTAAAGTGTTTTTACTTCCTTTATTGGATTGATTCCTAATTATTTCATTTTTTGATGTTATTGTGAAAGGTACAGTTTCCCTAATTTCTCCCTCAGTAAGTTTACTATTTGTGTACAAATTTTTTTTGAGACTTGATAGCCAGCTATGCTGCTGAATTTCATTACTGAATCAATAAATCTTTTGTGGAGTTTTAGGGTTTTCTAAGTAGAGTAACATGTCATCGACAAACAATCACAGTTTAGTGTCTTTTTTTCCTATCTCATTTTTTTCTCTCTCTATTCTGATTAATTACTCAGGCTAGTGTTTCCAAAGCTATGTTGAATTAAAGTGGTGATACTGGACATCCTTGTCACACTCCTGATCTTAGAGTAAAAACTTTCATCTTTTGAACACTTAGTATGATGTTGACTATTGATTTATCATAGATAGCTTTTATCAGATTGAGAAGGCTCTGTATTGTAAAAGCATCAATTTTCTCCAAACTGTTCTATTTATGCAGTGAAATTCTTATCAAAATCTCTAGATTATTCTTATTTTTCTCTTAATTAACAAGCCAATTTAGAATTTATATGGCCATGTAAATAGTTAAGAAAAATAAAAATAATAATTTCAAGAAGAAAGCATGTTAGAGTGATTGGTGCCATCAGACACGAAGACTTGCTATTAAGTTAAAATTTGCTTTCAGATAAGCAAACCAAACAATTCATCAGAAGAGAGCCCTAAACATACACATTTAGTGTATGATACATAATGAAATAGTAAAGCTGACAAACAGAGTGTAGATAAAGATTGCTCCATTCATCAAATTAATCATATATCTACATGGGAAAGATGAATCTTAATTTCACATCAGACACAAAAATCAATTGTGTGATTTTGGTAGGCTGAAATGGAAAGTCATTTCTTAAAATATTGAGAAGATGTTGGGAAAATATTTATCTTTATGTTATTGGTGTGGAAAAATTCTTGGAGAACAGAATAAAACTAATGAGAAATACGAAGACAAACGAATTGAGCTTAATTAAAATTTATGACTCAATCGAACATACCACTCAGAATAAAACCTCCCGGACACTAGAGAAAATATTTTCACAACATATGTTCCATGAAACATTGATATGCAGAATATGTAAATATTCATATAATTCAATAACAGAAAGAAAAATAGCCAAATTTTTAAAAAGTGAGCCAACAACTTTAATAAAGAATTTCACAAAAGGTATACAAATAGTAAGTATAAGTGGGAAAAGGTATTCAATTTCACTGACCACTAGGATAATTCAAATTAGAAGCATAGTACGAAACACAAAGCTATCTGAATGGAAACAGTGTAAAGGTCTGACAGTGCTGGATTATAATACTGTAGCAAATCACATTTTTTTTGATATGGATGAAATTTGTCAAACAACCTTAGATAATGGTTTGGTGCTTTTTAGTAACAGTTAATATTTACAACATCTTTGTGCAGCTTGTATTTATCTTAGAGAACCGTGGCTCCTTCACTGTTTTTTTACAAAAATTATCTTTATTGGTATATTATGAATACACATCATAATCGCATTCAACATTGAGAGTTTGCACCAGAATATGACATGACTTGATTCTCATTTTTTCCCTTTTCCCCCTGCCCTGCCACCCCACCCCCTATATACACAATCTTTGTTTCCTTTCACTCTTATCTCAGAGGAAAATCTTTGCTCCACCCTGATAGGCAGATTATTTGTCCCTTTAAAGTTTACAGATTTTGCATGTGAATCCACATTGCTCTAACACATCAATCTGTAAATCTTCACACAACTGGCAGCAGTTTGGTGCTGATTTGTTTGCAACTCTTTTTTTATAGAAAGAAATTTGTTACTCTCTTAATTCAAATTCCTTTTCTCTTTCTTTGTTATTGTTACAGAGTTGTCTATAGGTCTCTTCAGTTTCTATTAGGTGGCTTCCCCACTATGACCAGTTCCATAGCATCAGCCAAGTTTCTCAGGCTCTAGCATCAAGCAATGGGATACAATGCCTTTAAATTCATACAGTCATGTCTTACATTGACCTCTTTCACATCAAGGAAAGCTCTTACTGCTTGTGAAATTGTGTTTCCATTGAAAATAGTTTGTAGTCTTACAAAGAAATTTTCATGGTTTTCCTCTCTGTAATAAAGCAAAAAAGAAACAGTAGCTACAAAACAAAACACATTGCTTGAAATATTTTTAATGTTTCTATCTTGATAAAATTTCTTCCAAAATGATGTCAGTTTGGCCAACATACCACAGTGCTGGGTGTGGTGTCTCATGCCTGTAATCCCAGCCCTTGGGAAACAGAGGCAGGAGGATTGCTAGGTTTGAGTCTGAGTTCGGGACCAGGCTGAATTACAAAAGTGAGTGTCTAAAAATAAATAAATAAATAAAAAAGTTAAAAAAAAATCTAAAGTTATAATATCTATAATATCTTTCTTGATAAGGCATCTTTTTAAAAAAATCAAATTTATTGGTACATTTTACATATACATCATGATCACATTTGACATTAAAAATTTGTACCTGTGTATGACATACCTTGATTCTCATTTTTGCCTTTTCCCCTGTCCATCATACCACTCCCAGCCCCATAAATGTAAGCTTTGTTTCCATTTTTCACTCTCATATATTTTCTTTACCTTCTTTATTTTCCCTACCCCCATTTCCCTTTTCCCTTTAACATTTTCTTCCCATTTCACAATATCTATTATACATTCTGAACTGCATTTATACCTTAGTTTCTCATATTAGATAAATGATAAGATATTTACATATCTGTGTCCTATTTATTTTACTTATGAGTATGTGCTCAAGGTACATCCATTTCAGTATAAATGACAAAAATTTCATCTGCATCTCTACCATGACCAGTGATGTAGAACAGCTTTTCTTTGCTGCCTTTACTTTTCATCTGAAAAATGTCACGCATGTCAGCTTGTCATTTTTGGATTGGGTCTTTACATTGGGGGGCTGATTTTTTAACTTCTATTTATAATCTGGTAGTCTTTTGTCTGAAAAAAGCTGGCAATTTTTCCCCCCCAATTTGTAGGTTGTGTTTTTGCTCTCCTGGTGGTTTCATTTGTTGTGCAGAACCTTTTTAATAAGATGAGATCCCAATTGTTGATATTTTTTTCTACTAGTTCCTATATTGCAAAAGTTTTATTAATAAGGTCTTTCCCTATGCCAGTGTCTTCAAGAATTCTACCTAACCCATCTTTCAGCAGGTTTAGTGTTTCTGTTTTAATATTTAGGTTTCTAACCCACTTTTACTTTAGTTTGGTGCATGGTGAAAAGACATGGTTCTAGCTTTAATCTTGGTAGGTTGAAACCCAGTTTTTCCATAATCATTTATCAAAGAGGATATCTTTCCTCCATTGAGAATGGTTGGCTCCTTTGTCAAAGATGAGGAGAAGTAGTATGTCTGGAGCTCTTTGTGTGTCTTAAAGTTTGTTCAATT